>CAXIVM010000990.1:0-35000 GCA_964035705.1 Porites rus
GCTAACAGACCTCACCCTATGAAACTCAGACAAGAACTGTGGTTGAAACTCACTGCCTTGTTAAGACGCACTCCCGCACGGCGTACGCTTGTGATTGGAGGTGACTTCAACACCACTGTTGGCCATGGTCCTCAACCCGGCTTCCCACATGCTTCCTGCCCTTGAGGAATTTCAACTGTCCAACACCAGGAAACATGACTCCACACCCAGCTACTGCGGGTCAAGGGATTCCTCGACCATTGATTTCCTGCTTATGCGGAAGGTGCAAAGTGATGCGGCCTCCAAACACACGAGGTGCCTACCGACCTTCCCACTTGTGCAGGCGCGTGCGTATCCAGACCATCGACCTCTGATTGGCTCCTTTCCAGCTGACTGTAAAACTTGGTATCAGGCCAATAAGCAACACTCGATTGCTCCATCAATGGGGAAACATTCATGGAATCTCATTCGTGCATCTCAAGATCAGACCTCAGAATGGATTGGATTTGTTGGAAAGGCCACTGATTTGATCCAGAATGACGCCTCCCACCCGACCGAGCTGGTGAACAAGCTTTTGACTGTAGTCAGGCTGTGACGACCATCACTCCCTCACCACTTCCGCTCTGGATGCAACATGAGACTCGATCCCTTGTAGCCAGGAAGTGGAGGCATCTTCACTGGGCAAGATCTCAACGTCCTGGGCTTCAAGGCATCATTCGTGCTTGGTCACATGGGCTGTCTTCAATAAACTACATACTCAGCTTCAATCTCTTTGTAAGCAGAAGAAGCGAAACAAAGTTCGACAGATTACAGATAATGCAGCCAGGGCGGCGGCGCAACACGATTCACGGGGTCTATACGAAGCTGTGCATTGACACCCAAGCAGGCAAAACGTAGTATCAGGTTTCGGACTGACCAAGGAGCACTCCATTCGCCTGCTCAGGAACTGAAGATTCTCATCGAGCACTTCACCACCATCATGGGCCATGGCCACGGCCCAGATCCTATCCAGTGGGCACCAGCTCATCTGTCTGCTGATGAACTATATCAACAGCTCATTCGAACCAAACCCAACAAAGCTGTTGCTCCAGGTACTTTACCTGGTGTGGTGGTCAAGAACCTGGCTCTCCCACTGGCTCAATGGTTGGAATCTTACATCCAGCAGCATTGGCAACTGCAGTCCAAGATCCCACAACAGTGGAAAGATGCTCATCTTGCCCTTCTTGCAAAGAGAGTGGCACACTCTCCCACGGATTTGAGGCCCATTGCTCTGACCTGCAGCCTGGGCTCGCGCACAACGTCAGATGATGGCCGTGATGTGTCAATATCCGTGTTTTGCATATCTCCCGCAACGTGGAGTACAAGAAGCACTGTATCTGGCTTTTGATTTCTGCAATGAAATTCGACCCCTGTGGCAGACTATCAGACCGGGTCCTTGGAGAACTTTTGGTGGGGGCCTCATCCTTTCCTTGGACCTCAAGCAAGCCTACGACAGACTACCGCGTGAATATTTGGCAAAAGGTCTTGACATGTGTGGCTGTCCACTGGAACTCTCCACAGTTCTGTTGCATTGGCTTCATCAGGCGCAATACCATGTCCGACATCGTGGACTTGAAGGCAGTCTGACTCCTGAGCGTGGGGTCCGTCAGGGATGCAAGGCCTCTCCGATAGAGTGGACGGCTTTCCTCATTTATGCTTGTCAATGCATCGGTACAAGCGTCACAAATGGTAGCCATGAAGAGGCCTTCGCCTGCGTATGAGAAAACTCTGATCACGTATGCGGACGATTTGCCGTTCAAATGGCGAATGACGGACAAGCAACATTTTGCAGAAGCCTTGCAACAAATGGGATGTATACTTGACTGTTTAGAGAGTTGTGGATTACAAGTGTCATTTGACAAGACGGGCCATTTTGGCTAAGATCGAGGGAAAGGGAGCCAAATCCATATACAAACAATACACTCTACATCATGGCAAACGTTGGCTCCGCATCCCCCGCCGTCATGGTCACTCCTTGATCCAGCTGTCTTCCAGCCATACATATCTAGGTGCGAAACTGTCGTTTTTGATCTTCGAGCGACTCACACTGAAATACAGGCTGCAGTTGGGTAAAATTACACATACTCGTATGCGTAGATGGTTCACTGGACGGCATGTGCTTACAAGTCATGACAGAGCCAATTTGTGGTCCACCTGCGTTCTTTCGAGCTATGCCCACGGCCTTGGAAGCAGTGGACTTCGGCAGGAGGGATTGCAGTTGTTGTGTAACAAGATCCACGCCAACATCAGGTGTTTGGCACGTTCTCCCAGCCACATCACCCATGAGACCAATGAACATATTCGACAAAGATTGCATCTCCCTGATCCTCCACAGTACTTTCACGGGAGATGGACCTCTGCCTTCGACAAGTTCGAGAGCAACTGCAGTGGCCTGGAACCCAATGACTTCCTTCACGATTCCTATCCAGCGTATTCGGTCCAGGATCCTGAAACTGTTTCAGGCTGATGAACAACCTCGACCTGCTGATGTGGACGACAGTCCAGGAAGCTGGGTGGCATCTCACAACATCTTGCTCAAGATCATGCAGCCCTTCTGAACATGGCCAAGCCCCTGGAGGACAGATATGTCAACGCTGCAATAATTGCAAGTGGCCGTGCATGTCTTTGTCGCAACGCATATACCAAGCGTGGCCATCGCTGCGTGGTATACACTCAATTGGCCATCCTCCATACTGCGCTACAATCGCAACAAGAGCCTCCCTCCATCAAAAAACTTCTGGAGCCCAGGAGACTGACGTTGCAGAACGAGCTCGAGTGTTCTGGCAGTCTGACAGCCGGAATGGAGTACCTGGCTCAGCGGGCATTGCAGTGCTTGCAAGATTGAATGTGAACCACACCTCATGGAAGAGCATCGTCGTACTCATCATGATCAATTGATCCAACCTGCCATGGAGATGAATGACAAGTGTGTGAACCCCACACTCCATGGTGCTGCACTCACTGCTGGCTCACAGAGGGGGTCGTGGACACGTGTCCGCTCACGTTGAACATTGCTGTGAAGCTTGCGTGCCATGCCACAGCTAGACCTGTCAGTGGACGACCTGATGGGGCAGATCTCCGACACCTTCGGAGGTCTGATCGAATCAAGACCGGTCCAGTGTCTGAAGAGATGGAAGCGCGAGCTCGAAAGGGAACCGAGCGATACCTACGACCAACTTCCAAGGGTGGTCCAACTCCTGACCACTCTGGTCTTGAGACACGAGAGCCAGCTTCAGGCCCTAGCGGTTCAGGGCACGTTCATCCTGTTCTTTCAGCCGGGGACGGCCAGTATCCTTCCACAGATTCAGCAAGCTACCCAACAGTGGAAGCAGGCCACGGAGAAGCGCGAGACTACACAATCGCTCCGCCTATGCCTGGTCATGCTGATAGCGCAGACCTTGTTAGACAGAATGCTCAAGATTGCTCAGGCACCCACGACCTCCGAGATCTGGCAAGAAGCAGTGAAGCACATGATCCTTACAGAGCACGGGGGTTGGAACTTCTTGACATGGAATGCCAAGGAAAAACGCATGCAGCCCACGGAGAAAGCTCCCATCTCGATGACCAGCGCGCAAAGCATGTTGGAGGAACTGGTCGAGCTGATTCGGGATCCTAAGGCTGTGGTCAGGTTCAAGCGCCTCAAGGCATCGAACCTGGACTCGAAGCAGGTGAAGGTCATGCCATGGATGTTGCAAATCAACATGCGCCGCCAGCGGCTTCACGAACTCTTGCAGACGCTCTCGACCTCGGCAGTCTGGAACCTCATGCTGGGAAGGCTGAGACCACACACGATCAGAGAGAATCCATTGGCCACAGATTTAGTGAAGACGTCCAATGGCCTTTTCCGAAAGAGGACATCGCAGGTTGGCTCATTGCGGTAACGGTTGGAAATGACAGCAACGTTTGCTATCAGAACTCCACCATGGTGGCCTTCCTTTGGGCTGTATGTCAGCTGCGTGAGCCCTGCTGGAATGACTTTGGACCTGGAGCTGAGAAGATTGCTGATTTGTTCCGGCAGGAAAGTGTGTGGGTAACACTGCATGCCATTCCTGCCTTCGAAAGCTTTTTGAAATCATGGGGATCTGACCAGCAAGATATTGGTGAGTTCCATTTCAATTTTTTATCCTGGCTTCAGCCAAGATGTGTCAATCTGGAGTGGAGACGGCTTGTACAGGATGAGGATCAGGTCCTGGTCCAGGATCATGGGGATACTTACAATCCACCCACACTCCAGGCTCCTCAGACTGCTGGACTTTGATGAATGGTCAAATTATTTGGGCATCTTGACTGCGCATGATCGTCTGATTTGCTTACATCTCGACAGATTTGTCCTGAACAACCAAGGTCATGCAGAACGCTGCTTCCATGAACTCGATCTCAATCTGGCTTCCATATCAAGAGGAGCACCGACTTGGTGTTCGACATCATCCGTACACCATAGTTTCAGCCATCAGGCACTCTGGCGTTGATGGTGCAGGCCACTTTCGAGCGCTGGGTAGATCCGCAATGGGATGGGTTCAATTTGATGACCTCAAAGAGGCAGTTGTTTTGGACTCCCATGCACCTCACACCACGGAATGGGTGATCATCTGGCTGATAAGGGAGAATGCTGTTGACTTTAGCCTTTGGAGAGGGAGCCTCCTTGGTACTGACATCTTCCCAAGGCAGCTTCAAGAAGAGATGTTTGAAGAGTATCCTCAGGCCCTCCTGGACAGACTAAGGTGTCACTGCAGCATTTGCGGCAAGCTCGTCATTGACCATGATGGATTGCGCAAGCGCATCAAGCTAAGGCACCCCGAGCACCGAGGTGTGACTGATCGTGACTTGGCTACTCAGGTACAGATACAGCGCAGCGCTCTGCCCTATCACGCATGCGGCGCACGACCCAGCCTCAACCATCGGCCGCTGGAAATAAAGGCTTGGCTGAATGGAGCTTGCAGCTTGCTCTCCGCCACCATCGAGTGGTTCAGATTCCATCAAGCACCTACTTTGTTCCTGGGCGCTTGGCTGCTGATGAGAGTGAGGCAAGTCGCGGCAAGTCATGACTTGGGCATGTTTTTGACCGACAATTGAAAATGATTGATTGTGAGCCCTCGCCAGAGGTGATTGAGCTCCACGGTCCGCATGCCTTTTCTGGTTTGAATTGCAGTTGGATCCCAACTCAAGCTGTTGACAGCCCTGGAGTTCTTCCCTTGGGACGTGAGCCCGGCAGCCGCTGTTGCAGCCATTTGATTTGGATTGTTCAGGTAAAGTCAATGCCTGCTCAGGTGTTCCCCTGGTGGTGAACCCTGGGCAAAGTCTGAAGGTTCCTTATTTTTGATTGTGGCTGCACCGCCGTTTAGTTTGGCGCCTGCTGAGATCAACTTTGCTCCTCGGGTATCATTGGATGCCTTGAGGAGCCTATTGAGGAATGTTGAATCCACCCCACCCTGCGCCACAGTGGCTTTTTGCAGGAATGGAGGTAGCTTTTTGATTAATTTTGGCCAGGGCCATGTAGCGCACCACGGACACCTGCTACCGCGCCCCGCTGTCTCACAACGTGAGAGCGACTGAAACTGAAAAAATGAAAACTATCTATCTATCTATCTATCTATCTATTTGCCTTTGGGGTCAAGCCGGCGGCTATGCCCGGCTACATCCCCTCGGCTTCGACATGGAGGCTGATACCCAGCTGAGCAGGACCTGGCGAAGGACTGGGCCTTCAGCGTTTCTCCGACTCCGCCCTCTTTCGAGATCACCCACCTCCAGCGTTTGACGCCGAGCTTGACTCTCCCAGTCCCAATTCCGGGCAAGTTTTGAATACACATTCCCCTCAGCTGGGACGCGCTGTCCCTGAAGCTCTGCAAAGGGCTTGAAGATTCTCGCGGGAAAAGAACCACCCAAGAAAAGATAAAGAAACGTAGTTTGAAGAGAGCCTATCGACGGCTTGCCTTGCATGGGTTTGCTGGGTATAGAGGGCAACTGATGCTTTCCTCTTTGACACGATCCCAACCGATGAAGTCTGAATCTGTTGGTGATCTCATGACACCATCCAAACGACCTCGCAAGCGGTTCACTGTATTCTGCTGAATGCAATGGCACTGACAACCTCATCGTTTGCCGAGCTGCTTCAATGGGTTGCCTTGCAAAGGTTCGACGTGGCCTTCATCCAAAGCACGCACTGGACGGAGATGGGTTGTTGCTGCTGGTACGCACAGGTTTCTGTCCTATGGATGCTTAGAGTTATCAGGATTTGCGACTCCTTCACGTCCGCTGCCACATCAATGACCGCTGCATAGACCTGGTCAACCTGTGCCAGTTTCCGGTGGGGCCAACTGCTAACAGACCTCACCCTATGAAACTCAGACAAGAACTGTGGTTGAAACTCACTGCCTTGTTAAGACGCACTCCCGCACGGCGTACGCTTGTGATTGGAGGTGACTTCAACACCACTGTTGGCCATGGTCCTCAACCCGGCTTCCCACATGCTTCCTGCCCTTGAGGAATTTCAACTGTCCAACACCAGGAAACATGACTCCACACCCAGCTACTGCGGGTCAAGGGATTCCTCGACCATTGATTTCCTGCTTATGCGGAAGGTGCAAAGTGATGCGGCCTCCAAACACACGAGGTGCCTACCGACCTTCCCACTTGTGCAGGCGCGTGCGTATCCAGACCATCGACCTCTGATTGGCTCCTTTCCAGCTGACTGTAAAACTTGGTATCAGGCCAATAAGCAACATTCGATTGCTCCATCAATGGGGAAACATTCATGGAATCTCATTCGTGCATCTCAAGATCAGACCTCAGAATGGATTGGATTTGTTGGAAAGGCCACTGATTTGATCCAGAATGACGCCTCCCACCCGACCGAGCTGGTGAACAAGCTTTTGACTGTAGTCAGGCTGTGACGACCATCACTCCCTCACCACTTCCGCTCTGGATGCAACATGAGACTCGATCCCTTGTAGCCAGGAAGTGGAGGCATCTTCACTGGGCAAGATCTCAACGTCCTGGGCTTCAAGGCGTCATTCGTGCTTGGTCACATTGGGCTGTCTTCAATAAACTACATACTCAGCTTCAATCTCTTTGTAAGCAGAAGAAGCGAAACAAAGTTCGACAGATTACAGAGAATGCAGCCAGGGCGGCGGCGCAACACGATTCACGGGTCTATGCGAAGCTGTTCGTGCATTGACACCCAAGCAGGCAAAACGTAGTATCAGGTTTCGGACTGACCAAGGAGCACTCCATTCGCCTGCTCAGGAACTGAAGATTCTCATCGAGCACTTCACCACCATCATGGGCCATGGCCACGGCCCAGATCCTATCCAGTGGGCACCAGCTCATCTGTTTGCTGATGAACTATATCAACAGCTCATTCGAACCAAACCCAACAAAGCTGTTGCTCCAGGTACTTTACCTGGTGTGGTGGTCAAGAACCTGGCTCTCCCACTGGCTCAATAGTTGGAATCTTACATCCAGCAGCATTGGCAACTGCAGTCCAAGATCCCACAACAGTGGAAAGATGCTCATCTTGCCCTTCTTGCAAAGAGAGTGGTACACACTCCCACGGATTTGAGGCCCATTGCTCTGACCTGCAGCCTGGGCTCGCGCGCAACGTCAGATGATGGTTGTGATGTGTCAATATCCGTGTTTTGCATATCTCCCGCAACGTGGAGTACAATGAAATTCGACCCCTGTGCCAGACTATCAGACCGGGCCCTTGGAGAACCTTTGGCGGGGGCCTCATCCTTTCCTTGGACCTCAAGCAAGCCTGACAGACTACCGCGTGAATATTTGGCAAAAGGTCTTGACATGTGTGGTTGTCCACCGGAACTCTCTCCACAGTTCTGTTGCATTGGCTTCATCAGGCGCAATACCATGTCCGACATCGTGGACTTGAAGGCAGTCTGACTCCTGAGCGTGGGGTCCGTCAGGGATGCAAGGCCTCTCCGATAGAGTGGACGGCTTTCCTCGTTTATGTTTGTCAACGCATGAGTACAAGCATCACAATGGTAGCCATGAAGAGGCCTTCACCTGGGTTTGTGACCATCTGATCACGTATGCGGACGATTTGCTGTTCAAATGGCGATTGAGACAAGCAACATTTTGCAGAAGCCTTGCAACAAATGGGATGTATATACTTGACTGTTTAGAGAGTTTTGGATTACAAGTGTCATTTGACAAGACGGCCATTTTGGCTAAGATCGAGGGAAAGGGAGCCAAATCCATATACAAACAATACACTCTACATCAGGATGGCAAACGTTGGCTCCGCATCCCCCGCCGTCATGGTCACTCCTTGATCCAGCTGTCTTCCATCCATACATATCTAGGTGCGAAACTGTCGTTTTTGAACTTCGAGCAACTCACACTGAAACACAGGCTGCAGTTGGGTAAAATTACATATACTCGTATGCGTAGAGGGTTCACTGGACGGCATGTGCTTACAAGTCACGACAGAGCCAATTTGTGGTCCACCTCGAGCTATTCCCACGGCCTTGGAAGCAGTGGACTTCGGCAGGAGGGATTGCAGTTGTTGTGTAACAAGATCCACGCCAACATCAGGTGTCTGGCACGTTCTCCCAGCCACATCACCTGAGACCAATGAACATATTCGACAAAGATTGCATCTCCCTGATCCTCCACAGTACTTTCAGGGGAGATGGACCTCTGCCTTCGACAAGTTCGAGAGCAACTGCAGTAACCTGGAACCCAATGACTTCCTCCACAAGATTCCTATCCAGCGTATTCGGTCCAGGATCCTGAAACTGTTTCAGGCTGATGAACAACCTCGACCTGCTGATGTGCCAGCTACCTCAGATGAGGTCTTTCACAGCTGTGCATACCGTTCGTATACTGCAGAAACAGCTGAACTATTGAAAAGACATTTGTCCAAAAAACGCAAAGCACATCCACTATATAGCCGATTCGAACCTCTCCGTGATGCAAAGGAAGGAAAGCCACAATGCACTCATTGTCACAGTAAACTGGCCAACTGGAAAGGATTGATGCACCACATCTCATACAACAACTGTCCCAACTTCGATGAGTCTCGACCCATGCAGGTTCCTCCTGGTGACCATGAAGAACTTCGACAATATATAGCCACTCATGCTTGGGAGCCCTTGTTCGAGCGTCCGGAGTTGGCTACCATGGTCAGAGATCAATGTGTGTTATGTGCACGCGCCTTTGGATCTGGGAAGGACATTCTGACGCATTTGGCCAGATGTCACCATACACAGTGGCAGGAATCAAAGAGTGATGTGGCCCGGATCATGACGGAGATCTGTACCACCAAGGCCTGTCTTGCATGTGGTAAAGACAAGCAGCCACGCATAGCTCTCATGCAACGCGGCAACTTGCTATTGTGCTACGACTTTTGGATCAGCGACAATACACGACTGATCTTCTTCAGGATGCCATTGCCAGTTTGGCGCCGCTCAAATCTGATCCGGATCGTCCTCTCCCTCCTGAAGTCAAGAGGCAAAGAACAGGACATCAGCTTGACAAGAAGTATGAATTTCAACCGGCAAGGGACTCGATTGATGGCGCTCCAACATGCAGTCACTGTATGAAGATTCTTGCTTCATTCTTCAGCCTCCGGAATCACATCGAGAATGGTTGTAAGGCGTTCCATCCTGATCGTCCACCAGGTGTTCATGTTCCCTTCACGTGGCAAAGGCTCAGAAACATGTCAATGCAGCATGATGTTGACACCATGGTGACCATCCCCGAGTTCCAAGCTGCGCTGCGGACATGCTGTGTTTGATGTGGACGACAGTCCAGGAAGCCGGGTGGCATCTCACAACATCTTGCTCAAGATCATGCGGCCCTTCTGAACATGGCCAAGCCCCTGGAGGACAGATATGTCAACGCTGCAAGTGCAAGTGGCCGTGCGTGTCTTTGTGGCAATGCATATACCAAGCGTCACTCAATTGGCCATCCTCCATACTGCGCTACAATCGCAACAAGAGCCTCCCTCCACCAAAACTTCTGGAGCCCAGGAGACTGACATTGCAGAACGAGCTCGGGTGTTCTGGCAGCCGGAATGGAGTGCCTGGCTCAGCGGGCATTGCAGTGTTTGCAAGATTGAATGTGAACCACACCACATGGAAGAGCGTCATCGTACTCATCATGATCAATTGATCCAACCTGCCATGGAGATGTATGACAAGTGTGTGAGCCCCACTCCATGGTGCTGCACTCACTGCTGGCTCACAGAGGGGGTCGTGGACACGCGTCCGCTCACGTTGAACATTGCTGTGAAGCTTGCGTGCCATGCCACAGCTAGCTCGAAAGGCAATCGAGCGATACCTACGACCAACTTCCAAGGGTGGTCCAACTCCTGACCACTCTGGTCTTGAGACACGAGAGCCAGCTTCAGACCCTAGCGGTTCAGGACACGTTCGTCCTGTTCTTTCAGCCGGGGACGGCCAGTATCCTTCCACAGATTCAGCAAGCTACCCAACAGTGGAAGCAGGCCAGGGAGAAGCGCGAGACTACACAATCGCTCCGCCTATGCCTGGTCATGCTGATAGCGCAGACCTTGTTGGACAGAATGCTCAAGATTGCTCAGGCACCCACGACCTCCGAGATCTGGCAAGAAGCAGTGAAACACATGATGCATGATCCTTACAGAGCATGGGGGTTGGAACTTCTTGACATGGAATGCCACGGCTCGATGACCAGCGTGCAAAGCATGTTGGAGGAGCTGGTCGAGCTGATTCGGGATCCTCAGACTGTGGTCAGGTTCAAGTGCCTCAAGGCATCGGACCTGGACTCGAAGCAGGTGAAGGTCATGCCATGGACGTTGCAAATCAACATGCGCCACCAGCGGCTTCACGAACTCTTGCAGACGCTCTCGACCTCGGCAGTCTGGAACCTCATGCTGGGAAGGCTGAGACCGCACACGATCAGAGAGAATCCATTGGCCACAGATTTAGTGAAGACATCCAATGGCCTTTTCCGAAAGAGGACATCGCAGGTTGGCTCATTGCAGTAAGGCTTGGAAATGGGACACCTGCTCCCGCGCCCCGCTGTCTCATGACGACATGAGAGCGACTGAAACTGAAAAAACTAATCTATCTATCTATCTATCTATCTCTCTGTCTGTCTGTCTGTCTGTCTGTCTATCTATCTATCTATTTTTCCTGAAAAATCGTATTTAGCACCTGAGACTAGCCCTTTTGTCCTCTTTTGAGAACAACCTTGAATAGAAGTTGCGCCACAAGAACGCTGGCGTCTAGTGTCTTGTGGGCAATCTCGTTTTCACCGATGCTTTCGGCAAAGATGACGATTTTCACCAACGACCCCAAATCTATTTCACCAGAGGGCCCAGTGCAGACCGATGATTGCAGGCATTGGCCCTTGGCCTTGCATGTTTGCAGATCATATTAACACCTGGTTCGCTCCGCGCTACTTCTTGCAACCGCGTTTCTCAAGTCAAAATGGGTTTCAAGTATATTAGGTCTGCCGCTGCGATCACGATGCTTGTTCGGAGGAGATGCTGGGCTACAACACAGAGCTGAAAGGTCCTGGGGGCGGGACGGTCCATGGCTATCGCGCCATCGCCGGCTGTTCTCGACCAACCAACGATGATGACCCCGGCTGCGAAACGCAGGTCGGGCGACCGCGTGACGCACGGGAGAGTCGGCTGGGTGAGTCGACACACAGACAGAGATTCTTCGAGAATTGCCGAATTGCCAGGTTCCAACAAGAGCACTTTAAACTCGTAGATGGCCTTTTCTTCCTTTTGTCAGCTCAGCGTGCATTAAGTGCATTAGGATGGCACCAACACATTCGCCTCGCGCAACAAAAAGACTATTTATTTGCCCTTGACCACTGGCTTGCGAACGTTTGCTCCTAGCCACTTCACCTAACCTAACAGACTCAACAGAGCATAAAGACCCTTTCACAATCGCAGTAGGGTAGGGAGCGAACATGCAAGAAATCTTTGTAAACACACTTGATTTTGCTTGATGTTCCAGTGGTCTGATCCGCAGGGTAGACTAATGCCTGAGCCTGATCCGCTCCATGGACACTCTGAAAGCTTTGCGGTTGCTTTGTGAGCGGAAGAGGGCTGATGCTCTGCAGACAAATTTTGTCAATGGAAGTGCAACCACAGGCATACAGTATGTATAGTATGTCCTACGTACATCATGCGTGTGACGACTGATCGCCTTTCGGCTCAAGTGCGCCCATCAGAGAAAAGGTCCGCGAGTGCCTTTGCTTTGCGTGGAGCGCAGGATAGCTTTGATAACTGTCGGGTTACAAGGTTAATATCCACTCTTAGGTTACCAGCCGTAGCCGCTCTGAGGTTACGAGCTTGAAGAGACCGAAAGAGAAGACTGTCGACAACTGACCTGCAATGCCTAGTTCCGGAGGGAAAAGCAGTGAACAGTTTTCCTTCGCTGATCTTCGCTGCCCCTGGAGGACCTATGTCTCAATCATCGCCAGGGTCACTGACCGGGGCGAGTTCAGCAGACGCTACAGTAATGACTATGCCAACAGGATCACAAGTTTCAGGTGAAGGCAAGGTCGCTCCACCGGAGTTGATCGCTGCCGGATCCGATGCAAGAACAGTTTAACGCGAAGAGAGCACTGAGAAGATTTACGAGATCAACATCTCCAAGGACGAATACTGCAAAATCACCGAAGAGGAGTATTGAGAGAGTTGAGATCGAAGATGCAAAAGGCATAGACGAAAGAGAGATCCTATTCAATGAAGAATTACTATCAGCCAGAGTTTCGTATCAGTACTTGCACGATGAGTACAGTTGCCTACATGCTGGATACACGAGTATCTATTCTGAAACGCACGAAGAACTTTCTCAACTGACAAGGTGCAACAAGGCCATGCGCTATCACCTACAGGAGATGATGCAAGAAGATGAAGGAGCAACCTTGAACGAAAGCTTCGTCTCGCTGAGTCAATGGCAGATCACATTTACTCAAAGTATGAAGAGCTTGCTCGAGAAAGCCATGAAGAACATTCGCAGCTCGATGAGGTGAGATCCAAGATGAGAGGTATGACCGACAAAATGCAGAGTGCTTTTCAACATACCCAGGAGCAGAATCAGAACCACTGATGCTTCCAAAAGACGCGCCCAAAGCTTGAGAGAAGAGAACGAAGCAGCCATCAATGTTGCAAATCAAGTTCAAGATGAGAACAGCAACATGTTAAGTAGCTCAGAGAGAAAGAGAGAGAGCAATGGGATAGTGAAATGCATCAACGACAGTTGGTCAATGAGATAACTGAGACTACTGGTCATCAGTATCAGGAAGGAAGGATGGTAGAACCTCTCCGCGGAAAGCTGGCACTGATTAAAGGATCGGAGTTTAGCGCTGCTGCAGAGATGAACGCACGTGACTTCGACCAGAAGACCGATGCGCGTGGATACAAGTTGGAGATCACCGAAAAGGAGATGAGAGCAAAACAATATCAATGTGAAGCGAGAGTAATGGCTGAAGCCTTGAGCGCGCTAAAAGAAGCGACAAGTGGCGCCCACTGACAAGCTAAAGAAGAACAACAACAATTGAAAGTTGCGAATCTTGCTCTCACTGAGGCCAACAAGGTGTTGAAGAGGGAGAGAGAGAGAGAGAGTCTCTTGAGAACTCCCGCCTTTTGACGGTCGTGAAGGAGCAAGAATCAAAAGAAACTGAGAGAGAATTGTGGCAAACAAAGTCAGAGAATGCGCAGATGAAAGCAAAACTTCGTCATGGCCAAGCGTACACAGAACGTGATCAGGAGAGCAATTGCGATGGACGAGGGTTACCAACCTATCGGCCGAACGAAGAGGAGGGCCCACGCCTGAGAAACGATGTCAAATATTATGAAGATGAGGCTCGCCGATTGAGAGGTAGCCGAGACGAGATGTACGAGCGGTATGAAGAAGCTTTGGAAAGCTACACTGAGGAATATGAAGAAGCTCAAGAACAAGAAGCATTGAACACAGAGCTGAGGAAACAACTCAGTGTTTAGCAATTTTGATTCCGACCGGGACTGCCATTACGATTCTCACGTGGTCCGGAAGTTCATCGAGAAGCATTCTTTGATTTTCACTCAGCACAGGCGGATGGTCTACCGGACTTTCTTGCCGTTGAGCTATTCTTCAAAGATCCACGTGAAGTCGAAAATTGGAACGCAATGGCGCAGACTATGAGGAAGGGTCTTTGCTTGTCACCTGCCTATGGAGTAGTGAAGAAGAACCTTGTCTATGCCCAAAAGTTAAAAGAGCTGATCGCAGAACTGGATCGGATGCAACAGAAAGAGCAGCCAGCTTACAATACATTTATACCACCGCCTTTCCGAGCACCAATGAGTCCAGACGAAGCTGAAGATCTATGCCATCGTTGGGTGAATAAGGGGGCCCCGCCCGTCTACCTCATCTGCGCTAGCTATGTAGCCCTTGTGGGCAACGGTGACTCCGATGTGGCAGCGAGAAGTGGGGAATCCAGCGCAGCAGGAGCGGCGCCGTCGTCTTCCAGCAAAAGATCAAAGGGATCAGGGGAGGATATCTGACAGACATGTTGATGGCGTACTACCATTGCTGTCAGGCCATGCGCTATTTGAGGAAGCTCTAGAATCGCGCCAGATTCCAAATCGCCGCCGTCCGCATTTCTCCTGGTGATGTTATGAAAGAAGAGCAAAGAGATTATTGGGAGAGAAACTTCAGTGTCACGAACAGCGTGGAATACTATAGAGATCACGACAGATGGTTGTTTCCAGTGGCAATAAGGCAGTGTCTGCTCACAACCTTTCATCTCGCCATACCGCAACAAGCGAAAGTGATGTCACTCTTTACCCACATCTCACGTCGCGCGACATCACTGACCCTAAGGAAGCTTTCGCGTGACATCCATTGGCAGAATCTCATCAATCATGAAGCTCGGTATCCTTCCTGGAGGAACAGAAGGGATCAGAGGAAGTTCTTTCTTTAATCACCATGCACCATGGGACGACCGGTCGCGAGAGATCTTGAGATCGAGAATTCCCACCAATGATTTCCCAGTTGTCTTGTACGTACCTATTGCTGTTCTGAAGAGCCTCGGCGCACGACTCGCTGAGAGTTCCTACGTCGTCATGTTCAAAGAGCTCACGTGGGATCACGTCAGAGGAGCATGGTATCAACTAGATCCAATAGACAACACGTGGAAGAGGATGATGGCAAAGGGGTTACCAACCACCTTATCACTGCCGCAGTTCACCCAGACGAATAATTGCATCTAAGGATCAAATCATTGAGAAAGCAAGGAAGTAGTTGCAGGGAGCACGAGGAAGGACAACAACATTCGGAAGCTAGATGACATCATCAGTTTGAAGGAGTTCAACGAGTTGAAGAAGCCATGGAATGAGATCATCGCTCGAACTTGCGAAGGTTTCCGTACTGTTGATGGTAATATCTTCTGTCCTGCTTGTATGAACATCGCCGTCGCGTCAAATGTTTTCACTATCTGTCTTCATTGTCATGGCCGGTTCATGAGTTGCGGTGTGAGGAACGCTGTAGCCACGACTACTACTATCGAGATCGATGATGACGACGACGAGAGGTCAAGGTCGAGAAGGACGTGGAAATGGAGCAACCCAAGGGTCCTGCCAAGGAACAGAAAGACAAGATAGACGAAGAAATTATGAAGGGAGTCAAGAATGTTCCGCAATCCAAGATCACAGATGACGACGAAGACGATGAAGGAGTCGACCTGAAATTCATTGACCAGATCGTGGCTCTATCAGCAGCTAACAAGAATAACCAGCAAGCTGAAGCCCACACCCCTTCGTTCGATGAAGATGGGGTAGACTATGATAGGGACTCATTGACGCCGGAGATCGAAGAGGAGATTGTCGAGATGGAAGCCATTCTCAAGAGTACGGTCGAACGTCCAATGTCTGATGATAAAGTGATCGAGGACGTTGAAGTCGAACCCACAGAACAGGAACTCAGACGAGGACGAGCTGACAATGAAGAACATGATCCAGATGAACCAAGATCTTTTGATCCCGACGTCGGCTTGCCCAACGCCGAGTTGCCTAAGTGGTGCAGATTTCCAGAACCAGTTCCTTCTGACTTGCAAGAAGAATCAGGATGTCAGGACACAGGAAAGGCCCATCCGGTTTGATGGACCGATATTTCGTAAGGTGCGTGACGCAGTTGATATCGCCTACGTACAAGTCATATCACCTGTTGGGCATCGCAGACTTCAAGAAGCTCTTCCAGGTGAAAAGACTTGATGTAATGCCCCACTTCACCAATTATGGGACTTTCAACGGGGTGGGCAACAATGACACGCCAGTGGATCCCACAGATGAGCAGATGCGAGCGTTCGCAGAGAAGCGCAAGATCACTTGTAGTGAGCATGGCATCGTTTCCGTGGAGAGCTCACCATGGGCAGATTCGCTTTGCAAGCAACAGGGCGCCGCCCCAGAGCAAGTGGAGGAAAAGAAGAGGCAAAGTCAAGCATAATGGTTCGAAAATGCGTGAACGCCATCTACAACGTAACTTCATATTCCTATTTCAGGGAGGACTTGACTGACGGTGTGTCTCACAAATGCATTGACCCAGTTGACGTCGTGTACGCAAGACCCAAGAACAAATGGGATAGAGCGGTTCTATTGGTATTGGATCAACCCAAAATCAAGCTTCCACCTATGGCGCAGGCAGTCTTGTTGGAGATGACCCGACATACCGATGAACGAGCCTTCAAACGTTGGAATAGCATGTTGGACTCAAGAGACTCACGGATAAATATGACTATGGAGCGAATGTTTCCAACACTTCGACTACGAGGAGCCCGCCACTGCCGAACGTTGCGCCAGAGATTGAACGGCCTCCGCGATCGGAGGCTTGCAAGCCACCAAAATCAAGGAGAAGCTGGGCGCCAAGACCCGAAAGGCGAAGGGAAAGGCAAGAAAGGTGGTAAGAGTTCCAAAAGCTCCAAGGGCTCCCAACCTACTTGGCAGCGAACCAATTGGACCCAGCGAAGTTGGAACAATCCAGCCGCGAGCGTGAATGCTTATGACGCAACGTTCCGAGATGGACAGTGGACCAACCTAGCCATGAGAGGAGACCATGGATACTGGGACAACCACTACGAAGAAGAAGAAGAAGACTACGAGGAAGATACCGGACGATGAGACAAGTTCAACTCACCAAGTATGAACTGAACCTCTGTCAGTCATAGGAGTATCTACACCATCAATATGATCATTTTATAGTTGAGCAAGTCACAAAGACTCGGACTATCTCATGACGAAGATCTACTGAGAGTTTTCTGAGCGTGGCTAAATTCGATTATCGTTCTTTACAGGTCGTATGCGCAGCCAATAGGTCAACTCACGCATTTACATGTAAAGTCCGCTTAGTTCCGCTAGTGTTGGGTAGTACAGAGTCTGTTTCGGCCTTGCGGCGTCAATTCGAAGCCTATTGTGCAGTACACTTACCCTTGAACTTTAATCGTGTGTATTCGAAGCTGACAGCGTAGGATACATGGGGTGTATTAATGTGGAAGTGCAACCACAGGCATACAGTATGTATAGTATGTCCTACGTACATCATGCGTGTGACGACTGACCGCCTTTTGCCTCAAGTGCGCCCATCAGAGAAAAGGTCCGCGAGCGCCTTCATGCATGGATCGCAGGATAGCTTTGATAACTGTCGGGTTACAAGGTTCATACCCACTCGAAAATTTGACATTCCCACGCGTATATTTTTTGTGCTTGAAGCCTTCCAATCCGTTGTCGGATGACCGCTGGCATGTTGTTCTTTGGGCCGAATCTTGAGGACCTAAGGCCCTCCACAGCGCTGGTAGGAATGCTGCTTTGCCATGCCAGTGCATTGAAAGCAACTGTGCTTGGCCAGGTTTCCTACGTTCACTTGACCGTAGAGATGTGGCGAGGCGAAGCGTCGTACGGTTTGTTGGGATCGGTAGAACGAACAAACCTGTGTGAGGCTATTATGCAGATTGGGACGCTCTCCAGAAGAACAAGGCGATGGCTCCGAAGTGGTTAACCTCAATGGGCTACCAAGGGAAGGTGTCTCAATATTTTGGCAAGAACCAGCAACTTGGAGCGGTTATATATGTTATTGCCGTGGATTTACGCCCTCCCAGACCTCTGAGCGTAGCCATTTCAGATTACCTCTGGTAGCGTGACGCAGCTGTCGCACGCCCAGCAGCTGTCATGCGTTCTCCGCGCCAGGGCAATTGCAGTTTCTGCAATGTACGTTTTAGGGCTTTTAGGGTGCTTTTTGAGAAGGGGCTTGGTCTTCTAGACCTCACGCGGCCGCCAACGACTTTGGCTCAAGGCCGTCAATCGCAAGCGGAAAAAGGGTGCGACGAACCCCAGGGTTCATGCGACCACTGCGGGTACTCCCGCAGTGGTAGCGGCTCAAGGCGCTTCGAACTACACGGACGCCTCCGACAGCTCGAGCCCCTTGCTGTTGAAGTCGTTGACCACAGGCCCTTGGGAAGACTTGAAGTTCTTGGCACCCCAAGATAGTTGGCTGGAAGATCCCAAGAATGGGAAAAAGTGGTTGAGCTCATGAACTCGAAGGAGTACTATGGGGAGGAGCTTCGCGAGGGCGCGCTCGTTTTGTGTGCCCGCCGGACCTGCCAGAAGGGCAAGACCGCTCGAGCATTCATGATCAGGTGGACAATGCCAAACGCAAGGTTCGGGCCCGTGGGGTCGAGTTCTTGGGCTTCCTCATGGCGAGAAGATTAAACTGACGATGAAACTACACCAAGGGGTCCCTGAGGTCCACGACATCAAGGAGTGGCTTTGCGTCCATGAGACCGAGTTGGACATGGGCATCTTGGGAGATGCAGCCAAGACGAAGACCTATTATGGGACCTACTTCACTGGCCCAAGAAGATCCTAAAGAAAAACTTTCGATGAGCTCCCGGACGAGGATGACGAGGGTGAGGCCATGGATGTCTTGCTCACCGCAATCAATGATGGCCAAGGAGAAGCAGCAGCAGAAACGAACCTTCGTCAGGGCCCAAAAGGCCCATGATGGACAAGATTTTTTGGCCCTGGGCGCTAATGTTTCAAGAAGAACCGGATGCAATCGCTGCAAGGAAGTCCATCTCTCCACAAATCACCAGCGACGGGCACTGGGTCATCGACCAAGGCAATGAACTTCGTGGAGACCTCCATGGAGACGAAAGCCGGATCGAACCACTTCACCCTGCAACAAGGTGCTTGCGCGCAAGCGGAAGATGCCGGGAGCTCATCTCCGACAGAGATCGACGGCAACTTCATCGAGAGCTCCGCCCGGGCTGGTTGCCTCGACTCCCAGTCCGGCGGCGCCACCGGTGGATCTTGGGGACGAGGGCCAAGAATCAAGCTCAGCCGCGCATGTGGAGGGGACCACCTCTTCTGAAACCCGGCCTGAGATGCCGCCTTTGGGGTAGTGACCGGGTAGTGCAAAGCGGGCTGAGCTTCTTTGGACTGATCGTCAAGCAGAACTTACAAAGGATGTTGAGTGTTTGGACACATATCTTGTGGAAGCTCAGCGACGGGTAGCGCAAACCGTCCAGCAGCAGAAGGCTGGCGTGAAACGATGTGAAGTACTAATTATACAACTTGGATCGAAAACAGTTGAGGACCGTGGCAGAAGTTTATAATCCCGGCCGCTTTCGACTTTTTGCAAGCGCTCACAAGCTACGGTTGGGGGACGTGTTTGACATTGAGTTGGGTTGGGACTTGTTGAAGCCAGCGCATCAGCAGTCGGTGTTGCATCGCATACCGTCAGAGCGGCCGGGTCTCATTTGTTTGGCGCCTCCACGCACAACGTTTAGCATTTTGAACAAACTTCGGTTCTCCACTCGTTTTAGAGCGGAACTCGCTTTTCAGAAATGCATCAAGCAAGCTCGGAAGTTGTTATCTTTTTGCGTCGCTATTTGCCTTTTGCGTATTCAGTTGAAGCTGTCGTTTGTTTTGGAACATCCATGGAGCGCAACGAGTTGGAAGGAACCTTGTCTCTATCATCCTTCCTGGCGCGAGGGGATGAGTGTTGTTTCGGACTCAAGACTACGGATCACGAATGCATGCAGAAATGATCAGGGTTTCTCACCAACAACCTCTCGATTGCCCAGGCCCTGAATGTGAGACGGCAAGGACAACGCACTCACCAACGCGTAGTGATTGGAAAGGATCCACATCGTCCAGTGAATCGTTCAAGACCGTCGCAGGTATATCCTCCATGCAGCCTTGGTGCGTAGGATCCTGGAAGCCTACGCTTCTTCGCACCAAGGCTGGGATGCCATGTCATATGATTATGTTGTGCTGGTTTCCGGTGGCGACCATCTTGTTTACAGACCAGTCATTTGAAAAAGAGCATTCAGTGTCCATCCATTGCGACGCGGGACTACTACATGGTCATCTTCATCCGCATTGTCGACTACTACGCCGGAGGCTATGCCAAAACAACCCCAATTCGCTCCGGGTCGAGACCTATGGCCTCAAGGACCGCTTGCAGGACTTTGCCACCTATACCAGTTCACCGGCGACTGCGACCCCTCAGGACAACTTGTCATTGTCCGCCGCATCTCCATGGCCCACGATGGCCTTCAAGGAAGAGGGCCCGGATGCCGACCCTGACGGCTACAAAGAGTTATCCGGCAGCCGCCCGCTGTCCTTCGAGGCTTTAGTGATCGCTTTAGCGAAGCAAATCAGAAGGCGCTGGACATTGCCAAGAAGCTTCGAAGACAGAGATGGATGAGGACTTGGGTCATGTTCAGAGGAGGCGATGAGGATTGAGCCCAGAGGTTTGAGGTTTGGACAGCTATGGCAAGAAAGTGCAGGTTGCGCTGGTCAAGTTTGCTGTAATTAGGGGTTCCTTGCCCCAAGAGGACAACGCGTGTGGATGCCTCTACGACCAAGAGCCCGCAATCTAGTGAAGCTGATGAGCCCTCCTGGAGGGTCAAGGGCACCTGAAGCAATCAATGGAGGTCGATGGAGATGAAATGAAGGAGGAAGAACGGATATGCAGTTCCAAGTGTGCAGAACCCAACCGAAGGAGCCGGAAGAGTTCTCACCATGATCCGCTGAATCTTTTTCCTATCCTGGTAAGTCCTCGTGCTCAGGGTGTTCTAACGCCAGAGAATTGAAGTGACTCAAAAGCGGCGAATTCCACGTGGAAGCTCCGATGAGCCGGAGCCTGAAGTGACCGTGGCTCTTTGTGGGAAAGCTTTTGGTTCCGCCCGAAGAAAGGCAGGGTGTGAACATGTATCCAGCACATGACATACTGCCATACAGGCTCAACTTTGAAAGGAAACTAGAGGGCCGCGTTGCGTTCGTGCTACTTTGCAGTTACAGTGGGGCAGATAGCTAGAATCAACAAAAAATAGGTATTGAAATTTGGTGTCAGACCATCCGGTGCAGAGAAGCAGCTAAAGGCAAATGCACGCATACAGCAATTTGCCAGTGAAATGCGTATGTAATGGTTGTGAATGCTTTCGTGACGTGGGGCAACCCTTGGAGGCTTGGAGTGAAAACGAACTCCATTTGCACAAAAAAAGTTATGACAGGGGGGTGATACCGTGGGTTGTGTCCATGTGGGTGGTTTGTGATCAGTTGTGCTTGGTTGAGGTTTGCTTTTATACGAGTGACCAGTCATTGTATGTATATAGGTACAAATTACAATCTAGTCCGGTATTCGGTCCGGTCCATCTACAAGGTATTGTCAATGCTTTTTGGTTGCAGTGAGGCAAGCAGAAGCAGCTCAGATGCAGGGTTTGCCTTTGGAGTTCTACTCCTCCTACGATGTTGACTGGTGGAAACCCTGGAACTACTTTGACCAGCTCTCGGCAGTTGACACATCCCTCCTCAAGCGCTGCAATGAGACACAGCTCTATTCGGATGTCCAAATGCGGGCCACTTTGGCATGGACGGGCGACACAGGAGGAATCCAGATTGTCAATGGCAAGGACACAGGGCGCCAAAAATGAGATTCCTCAGTTGTGACTATATATATGATAGGCTTTGTTTGGTTTCATCAGTCTGTTGGAACGTCCAGTCTGTAAGGACAAGATTTAAGCAGCGGAAGTAAGGTAGCAAAGGCATGGTGGCAGGTGTTTTTGGTGCACAGTGCACGTAGAATTCTTTTGGGTGCCCACTTACACAACTTCAGTGTTTGGGTGCTAAGTTGGGACACTTTGTTTTTCCAGGCCATTGGCGTGTGTCCTGATGAGTACACTTGGCGCTCGCCCGCTTGTCGCAGTAACAGTTCTAGGTGCATCGTGTACTTCACCGGCGGCAATGGTTGGGGTGTGGATATCATCATGCAGCAAGCCATTGCTTGGAATATGCCCACTGCTATTGCGGTGGCCAAAGATTGGAGTTCCTTCTCAGCGTTGCCATTGGCAGTGAAATCGACTTTCTATTGGTGGGTTCCGGATCCCACTTTCTTGGATTTGGCTCCAATCGAGATCATTTTCCCTGCGTATGACCGGAATGCTTATGCTGCTGGAGATTTCCGAACAAATCCGTCAGATTTGGAAATTGCCAAAGGAACGAGCAAGGACCTGTTCACCCTGGCACCCAGAGTAGAGAATTTCTTGGTGAACATGGAGATTGACATGACTACTCTCAACAACATTCTCCTCGAACAGAAGACGACCGGAGATTCTTGGGAGAATGTGACTTGCAAGTGGCTTCAGAACAATGAAGCCACTTGGAGCTCGTGGCTGCCAGATGACACCACTTGTTTCGCAGGCTTTGGGCTGGTTGACATTGAGAGTGGCGAGTTCGTGATGGATCGGGCCATCAAAGAGGGCAAGAGGTGCCGATCAGCAAAATGTCAGAGGGTCATTCAGGGTCACAGGGTTGGTTCGATGGGGAGAACAAAAGAAACGTCTTTTGAACACCCTGTGGACATGACCCGGGAAGGTGCCAAAGACGGTGATGTAGCGGGTGCCGTGCACGCTTTCCTTTTGAAGCCAGGGAGGATTACAGTATTTTTTTCTTTAAATACTGTTTTCGAAGTGTTTCTTCAGCGTCTCGCTGAAAGGGTGCAACACGATGCAGGTGCCAGGCATGCCCCAGTGGCACCTATTCCAAACAACTTGTGGACACCATGGGCGTGACTTACATTTGCGAGCAGTGTCCTGTGGGCACCAGCCAAGCGTCTGGAGCCTCGTTGACGTGTGACCCTTGTGACAAGGGCTCGTACCAAGACGAGCTGGGGAGTCAAAGCTGCAAACGATGCCCCCTCAACAACTATAATGATCAAGAGGGTGCGGCTCAATGCACTGTGTACCTTGCTTGAAGATGGCAGTGTATGTGTGGTTTGTCCTGTCAAGAGGAGTGAAAGAATAGTTTTAGAGCAGATTGTTTGTAGGGCAGGGGATGTTTCATCGACTTTGTTGAAGATCTTTTGTCTCCCTCTGGAAGATCTTGTTTTTACAATCACGACGGTGAGGTGCCCCAGTGGGAGTGGCACTTTGGGCCTGGGATCTTCCATCTTCACAGATTGTGGATGTGTGGAGGGCCGTATTGATGTCTCCACCACCGAAGGCAGGGGAGATCAGGGCAGGGCAGGGGAGCTTGGCCGAGCTCAAGGTGTTGTTGGGTTTTCTGGCGTCGTCTCAGCTGCCGTCCTGTCGTCTCAGCTTGTTTGCCTTACTTATATACTTGTTTGTTGCATGTGTGAGCAACATGCTATCCGGGGTGTTTGTTTTGCGGTGTGGCACTGGAGTTCGAGATTGAAAGTCTGGGGCGGGAGTGTACCAGCCAGCTTGCGCTAAGCCAGCGTTTGCCGTATGCTTTGATGAACGTCAACGGTGGCCAACATCATTCTGATGAACAAACGAGTGCCTTCCTGCTTGGTTTTTGCAACGGTGGCACAGCTTCCCACAGCTATGGAGCATCACTTAAAACTTCCATAAATGCCAAGTTTCACCAAATGGAATTGGTAAAGGAACAAGCTTTGGCAAACACTGAAAGTCGGTTGGGTGGGACAGTCGCATTTTTTTAGTGCAGGTGAGTGGTTTTTGGGGATTGTTCATTTCTTTGAGTGGTTGAAGACCAGCTGCATTTTTCTGCAGACTATGATGGAAAGGGACGAGTGGCCTGAAGGGTGGAAGGGACTCCTGCCTTCTTCAAGTCTCTGCAGAGTCAGAGAGAAGCATTCGACACTGTAGTTGCATTCCTGTCGTTCAGCCTGATGGCCGAAGGCATGTTAAATTGCGTGGAATGCAGTACCGGCTTGTCTTGCCCTGCAATGTCTTTCTTGGAGAGTCCCTTGGCGTATCGTGGGGTGAGTGGATATGGGACGAGAAGATACGCGAAGGCTGTTCCTGACGACTTCTAATTGCATGACGAATCATAGCTTCCAGTTTTTTGGCGGCAAAAATCCTGGGACACAGTGGACCTTGTTCACCACTCAGAACCTCGTGCCAAACCCAGGCTACAAGACTGGAACGCATCCTCTGGGCGAGAAGTACGTTGCGTCGGTGGAAGCTGGCTACTACACCACAGCACTGCAGCCTTTGGAGGCAGGGAGTTTTGGATCGGATGTACCAAAATGGTATGTACAGTGTTATGTACAGTGTCTTGGCAAAGTGTTCCAGTGTTCCTCAAGTTGTTTTCTCCCCGAAAGAACCAGAACGAGGATGTTAAAGTGTTTTTCATGTAGGATCATTGGTCAGTTTTGCAGAACACCAGGCTGGGAGCAAGTAGCCCACACCGATGATTTCAGGTACCACACTTCTTTGATAGTTGCTTAGCAGCGTCTCTCGCTAATCTGCTAATTTGCGCTTGGTATCAATTCCACGTTTCACCTTCACTTTGATTCAAGTTTCTGCCTGTATCATGTATTGCTTTACAGTCGTTTCAGAGTAGATGGCACAGACCTCAAGAGGTCTTTTATATAGGGGTCCATATACGCCACCTTTTGGGGATTGTGCCACCTACTCTGAAACCACTGTAGAGAAATTTTTTATTCCTTTTTTTCCCTCGCCAGGCCGATTGTTCGATGAACACGCTAAACCAACGAGCACGTGATAACTGCAGCATTCCAACAGCATTCCAAAGGTGAAACGAACGTGTACGTGAGAGGCAAGAGATATGGCAACAATTGAAACTGACAGCATGGCCGGACAAACCGCTGTGGAAGTCAAAAGCAGCATACCACTAAGAAGATAAGAAGAGGAATTGGACCATTGGAACACTTCCTTGCTCCAACTAGAAGCGCAACAAATAGAATCAAGGAGAAACACGTGTGGGTGTACGGCTGTTTATTCTGTTTATTTGCTGTTGATTGATCAATGACATGTTTCATGGCATTCAGCTGCATCCCTTGTTTGCATGTTTCCGGCCCTTGGACTGAGGTCTACAAGTGTGGAAAGATTTTCCATTGTCCTGGCGGTTTGCCGGAGACATGCGCCGGCGGTCGTGACGGAGTGCCATGTGCTGAGTGCCCACAAGGTGGGGAGTGAAGGCAGTGTACTGCAGACTTAAGGAAGGCCTTAGGCTGGGTATCAGGTGAGGCTTGGAGAGGTACGCGGTTACGTCACAACAACTTAAAGCAGATAAGTTTGGGAAATGTTTTTTTCCCAGATGCCACATGCCTTTGACAAACATTTTTGTTAACATGGGACTTTTCAGTGCCCCCCATGTCCTCTGACGTAGAAATATGAAGCATTTGCATTCATCGCTCGAAGCCATAGATGGCAAGCGAGCCTAAAAAGGTCGCCTCAGTACACAACTAGGTCAGTGCTGGTCCTCGAAGTCCCACACGGCTGATTCTCACACGGCGCTGAATAGTTCCTCTACGCTGAACGGCGATCAGCCTAGTTTGGGTGACGTGACGTGCGCGCCCCAAGGCCCAAGCAGGTGTGTGCGCAATAGGCCCTAGCCGGGAAGGTGGTGACAAGACCTGAAGATAGGAAAGACATTGAAAATACCACAGGAACAGTGTGTGGTTGCAGATGAAAGGGAAAAGCAGGTGACAGGGACAGAAATGACAACACCATACCGCACAAAAAGGACAAAACCGGGGCACCTGACCTTGTTTGGTTGTGTCACGCGCTGTGCACGTTGGAGAGCACGGTCGTTTTCCTTTGAGCCTGGATAGATGTGCAGGTGTCGTTTGAACTTGGGTCTCCTGCAAACTACCGCTTTGCCATCAGAGGCTCCCAAAAAGGATCTTTGCGCTGGACAGCTTTATCTAAAGGGAGGGGAGCATCAAGTCATCAGCGAAATAGTGTGCTACCATAGTCACCAGTTCAAGTTTAGTGGTTCCAAGAACACACCAGTTTTTTTTCTCTTTTGTGGGTCCGTTTTAGGCCAGTCAACGACCGACCGACGGATGTCGGGTGTTCGTCAGGCCCTGGCCCACCCAAAGAAAAGGATATGACAGGAGTGTGGTGGAGTTTTCTGGAGTTGAAGTAGTCCAGAATCTCCTGGCAACCGCGTTGGGGGGGACCGATTCTTGACAGCGAAGAATTGGAACCTACGGTCCAGACATTGTCTGCGAAACACATGCAAACATGAGGTGCAGACGAAACAGATCGTGCGTGGCTGCAAGATGAAACCAAATGGTGAGGAACAACCAAACTACCCATAGCCTCGTTTGTCATGTCAGCGCGCTGCGCGTAGTTGTTGAACCAACCTGTGAGACCACTTCTGCACTAGGCACACTTCGCCCTACTCGCAACCTTCACCGGAGCGACTGCGTGTAAAACTACTTTCTAGTCGTTTTTGAAAGAACTATTGGCAATGGCATAGGCCTTTTTGTTCAAGTCTCTCACACTGATCCACTTCGGTGTCCCTGTCCATGACACGCGTGGAAGCACACAGGAAAGGCCTCAGGTTTACCAGCTGTGGCAGGGCACCACCACTACACCACACACTCGTGAACGGCGACGCCGCAGTTGGCAGGGATTCTTGGAACCGGGTGGTTGCCACCCCATAGCAACTTAAGGCAGGTACGTGACACTTGTCCCCCCAGATGTCACAAACGGCTTTGATGAGATTGCACTTCTGAGAACTCCACATGTTTTGCTGTAGACGCTGATGCAATTGAACGAGTTCAGGTGCAAAGCCTGGATGAACTGGCAGGTTACTACACATGATATGGTATACATGCACCAGACCGGAAGTCCTGAGATCGTTTACGTAGGGCATGAGGTGGTCCTGGAACAGGCACAGGAAAGCAGAAACATCTTCCATATTTCACTTGGACTCATTCGACAAACTGACAAGCTGATTGTGAGCCGTTGCTTGCAGGTGAGACATGGTCGGAGAATCAGTGCATGGGCTGTGAGGTATGGAGGCAAGTGCTTTGGGTCGAGGGCTCAGCTGAAGAGTGCCGTTTCCACTGTTTTGTCGGGCCTTTGGACAAATCATACTCAGTAGTAGCACAAGGACTTTTGGTTGAGGAAAGGTGATGAATTGCTTGAGGCCGTGAGCATTGTCGGCATCTTCATCTTCCTGACAGTGTCCTACTACTTAATGACTTCCAAGGTTACAGCGAAGGCCAGGGTTGGTTCAGCATTGAGTGTGCTCAGTAAACAAAATGCCGGGCTTTGCCAACAGCTGAACATCATTCAGCCATTGAAATGCTTTACATGGAAACATGTTTCATACGCGGCTCGCAGAGCAGCTGAGGCTTCTGTGCTTTTCACCACGACCTGTGCCTTCGGAATGCTGGTGTCCCTCCTTCAGAGTGTGGGCATCATTGGCATGATGACTGTTGAGTGGCCTGTGGACCTGAAAGGCTTCTTCTCCTACTTTCAGGTGAAGGGCTTGGTCGATTTTTCAGAACACTTTTGGCTGAAGACCGAAATGCATGGGTAGCAATCAACACTTTCTATGTTCTCATCCATCTCTCACCACAGGTCCTTTTGCTGGACCTCGACAGCTTTGGCTTCGCATGCTTCGCTGGTGCTGAGACCAGCTTCCGCTACACTGCCACCTGGCAAAGAATCGCATGGCACACCCAATTCGCTCCTTCCGTCTTTGGAGGGTTGAGGTATCCGGAGGTCTGCCACCAGTCTTCTTTTTTGGGGTCGCAGCGGGTACCGCTCGAAATAGGCTTTGAGTGCTTCAGGTCAGTGTGTGCTTCTTCCCTGCAGCCGTTGCCTGGCTCTTCCTGAACTTCTTGGTCAGCAAGGCTAGTTGATGTCAATACAAGGCCCTGCAAATACCCAGATTCACAGGTCTACTGGCCTGCAAGGAAGCCACAGAATGGTGCAGGTGCACAATCAAATCCCCGTTTTTGAACCCACTATTCTGCTGTTCATGCGTCGCAGGTCCTGCCGCCCAAATGGAACTGGGACTGGACAAAGGTCTCCAGTTGCGCGGGGCAGGTACTCCAGGCAGGGCCGAGACCCAAGTCGACGACTCGACTCTTCTCATCTCCGACCATGTGGGTGTAGAACATATTTTGGAAGAAGGAGCATAGATCAAAACCCATTGGTTTGTGCGAGGTCAAAATTTTGAGATGGGAACATATCAAGCATGAGACCTCAGCCGATGGGGACAGATCAAGGTCGTCGCCTGCGAAACTCGCTCCTGCACATGCAGGTGGGTTTCTCGACTATGTCAACGATCGCTCTTGCACCATTGATGTGCTACACGCATCCCAATGGGCAGCAGAGCATCCTAAAGTACCCCAATGTGATCTGTGGTGAGTCGGAACACACTGTAATGTTGATCGCTGGAGTGCTTCTCTTGGTGTTTGGGGTCTTTGGCTTTCTTTCGCTGTGCACCTATGCAGCTCTGCGCGTCCCGCACTGGAGCGCCAAAGAGCAGCATGCCCGTGTCCGCGTCTTCCGCTTCTTGGTCTTCCGATTTCGCTTGGATTCCTGGTGGTTTGGAGTGCCACTTCTGACCAGAGGACCGTTGATCTCCTTGCCCATTGTCTTGGCCACAGACTACCCGCCAATTCAGACCATTTGGGTGACCCTCATCCTTGCAAGCTTCTTGGTGATCCAGTCGATGGCATGGCCCTGGAAGGCTCGGACACAGGATCGGGTTGAAGCTCCAAGCCTCCCCAAGCCCCGACCAGCTGACGGCAATGGATTCAAGAACGGTTTTCCTTAGTCTGCTTGTCATGTCCCAAGCATCTTGCCACCAGTTGAAGGTGCCCATGTTGAACGTCTTGGACTGCTGGATGTCTTACTGTATTTTGATCCTCGTTGCTGGCTCGGCCTTATATTTGGAACCCATCTCCAAAGGCGCAGACCTTGGGGGCTTTCTTTGGGCCGGTTTTTGTAGGATCGATCTAAGTTTGGATTGCTTGTTGGATGCAAGCATTCAATCTCGAGCATTCCAGATGAAATTAGGCTATGCGAGCTTAAAGCGATCCCCAGGTGCGACGGAGAGCTTCACGAACGGCTTCTCAACGGTGATGATGGTCGCTGGTCTGAGTTGGCTGAGAGGAGTCTCATGGTTGGAGTCCCAACGACTGGCTAAATCCGCTCCCAAAAACCATAAGGACGTGAAGGTTTTTGCGTTCTATTTTTATTTTGCATACTTCAGTATTTCACACAGTACTTCATTGATTCGCAGCTGGTTTCAAGAGGAAACGGGGCATCGCTTCAGTTGCGGCGGTTGCGGCAGGTGGTGTTGTAGGCGTTAGACAAAGCGGCGACCTGTACCTTTTGCGGTCAAGTAACTTGCGGATTTCGATGACATGTCAGGCTATTTCTCAGGATAGAAAGAACATGAAAGAACATCAATCACACAGGCAAGAACGGGTTCGTGCATGTGACATGCACAAAACGGTTCTTGCATGATGTATCTTTGATGTTCATTTTTCATGACGCCTTTACTTGGAATTCCCTGCGCTAGGTGGCCGGCCCCAAAACAGATTCGCCAGCCCCAAGGGCGAATTCCGCTCTGCTCGCCACTCGCCTTCCTTTGGCCAGGTGATCATATTCTCATCCATTGGCATGATGGTTCTGATGTCTCTGACTGCCTTGGTCCATCGTGCAGCCATGGGCGGCAACCAGGAGTTTGCCGTTTTCAACCTTTCCAGGACGGCACTTGTCGCGTTTACACGGCAGTTGGAGACGGCAGTTGGAGACGCAGCTGTCACATTTGCCCAGTTGGATGGTTTTTATCTGCTTAAATGAGTACCTTAAGGTGCCAACATGTGAGTCTTTTGCATGCATTTTAGAAGGTGGCTTCTAAAGTGACCTTTAAATGAAACGATAGGGAGTAAGACGGTCTGACCTTATAACATGTTTTTTGTCACACACCTTCTTCCACATCCAGTTGAACATGAGGTATAGGGCCTCGCGTGCCTCATGAAAGAAATATCACCCAAAGGACGTCTTGAAATGCGGTTCTCTTTTTGCAACAGTTTCATTCAGATTCAAATAGGGGTTTAGGGCTCAATGTGCCTACTGAATTACTACCTCCCCTGCTTGGAATCACCCATGTGAAGAAGCCACACTTAAACGATAGAAAGAACACATTACAGAAGAAAACAAAGACAGAGAAGAGGAAGAGGAAGAAGGCTACAGAGCACGCAGCGTACCACTTGACACGGAAGAGATGCCAATTGAGGACGCAGAAATGCCAGACACTGACGAGATGAAACTCCAACTACAACCAACAGGAGAAGCAACAGCCGCAGCGACAGCAACATCAATCACACCCAAGACAAACATGGCAAAAGAAGCACTTGTACGAAATAGCAACTCGCAAAAGCTCGCAAAGGAAATCTTTGAGGATGAAAGGCCTCATCCCACTCAATCTAAAAGACAAGTAGAACAGGAATCAAAGGACATGCTTCAGAATATACGTGAGCTGAACATCCAGATGAAGGTAACAGCAGAGAATATTCGCAAGTCAGACAGCACCGCAGAACATTAGTCGGAGTCATGCAGATGAGATAGAGGATCTGAGATGCATGACCGACTAAACTCATGAGTTCACCCTAGTACGCGAAAAGCCATGAAGATGATCATCAAGTCCTGGCCAGAAGAAGCAACTTATTATGACAGAACTAGGGTGACAGACTGGCTGGTGGAGAAAGCGGGCGTGGGCACAGTGAAGCGAGAACACGGATACTACACAAGAGGTCGTACATACTGTAAGTGCATGCACCCTATTTTTGCAACATTGGATGTGAGGGGTGTCATGTGCATTGCTTTCATGTACCCGCCCGGAATTTGCTGTGAGTTGAAACGGTGCGTTCACCTTTCGCCGCCGTGCTGTGCATGCGCCCCGAAGGCCACAGGCCCCCACCTGTGACCGACGATGTTGGACTGGTTTATTCGGTGAGTGACCCCCACTCAGGGTAGTGACCAACGGGCACGACCCCCTTGGCCGATTCTTCTGGCTGGTGACGTCACAGGACCAGCCAGATCACTAAGGATCAGGACGGATGGCTCTCCCATGCTGATGAGGGACTACAATGTTTGGCCAGTGTGGAGAGCAACGGGAAGTTGGTCGGGAGCTATGACTATACCCATAAGTCGCGTCATAGTGCTGCCGGTGTTGGTACCAGTAGTCTGTTGCATCTGCCTGTTGCTCATGTGCTGTCTCACGTGTGTTGAGATTGTAGACTGGAACTCTGCAATCTCGTGCTATGTTTGCTGTCTGTAACAACCCTTTGCTCTTTGCGTTTCCTTTGCTCTCTCTTTTTTGCCGCCTGACTTCTTTTCCAATGCGGAAAAGGTGACGGGTGTTGCCGTTGCGTTGGAGAACGGGTTGCTATACCCGACAGGTGTTGCGTACTGTCCGACTGTTTTTGCCTATGTTGTAACTGTGGCCTGTGCTTATCAGTATGCGGTAGTTGTGGGTAGATGATGTCCATCAAACCCATGTGTGGCTGTGAATTTGTATGTCCACTCCTCCAATGTCGCATATAGTTGCCATCGTTCATGTTGGTGGTCTGAGTTTGAGCCGATGAGCTGATGAGCTGTTGCTAAGCTTTCCAGTTCTGGTTCTGCTGTTGCATTGCTGATGCTGCCTGGTTGTTTGTTAGAGCTCCCCTGGATGTTTCCAGGATCACAGCTCCGCTACCATGAAAAAGTCCAAGTGTTGTACACGCACCTTTTGTACTGTTGGGACTTGAGCTCAAGGGTCCTCTTGGTGTCAGCTATCTCATAGGAAGTGCATGTTGAGACTTTTGTTTGACAAGAGCGAGAGAGAGAGGGCGCAGCGTTGTCTCATTCCCCAAAAGAGAAGTGGCAAGACATGTTGACAGTACTCACTAGGTCACACAGTGTTTGCCGCCCTCAGGTTCAAAAGGCCTCCTCACCTCCACCCACACACTGCTTGCAATGTCAGCCCCGCAATGCGGAGAGTGTGAGGCCTCAATTTCTGCTAGTCACTCTACGTGCAACGTTGATGTACTTTTCAGTCTCTATGAATGCAGTGTTCGGATGACTAGTTACTAGTTTGAAAAAGGGGTTCCGTTTTTTTGGCCTGAATCGACGTCAATGTTTTTGAGTAACGCTCTCAACACGAATTGCGCAGACTTGATCATATCAGTCAAACCTGAGCCGTGTGAACGGTATTGAACATTCACTTCTTGTCATCATCAGCATTCAGTTTGTGTAACTTGATCCAGAATCAGTGACATTTAAATGGCAGAGAGTTGCCTCTAGCAGAAACTAACAACTTTAAACATACAGAAACTAACAACTTTAAACATACAGTGAGTCTTTTTTGTGGTGGCTTATTAACCATAGGTCAGGATTAGACCAAACCTTCCCCTTGACTTGCGACGAAATGCCTTTAAGTACAATGACACCCCGTCGCATGCCACGAAACTTTCACAAACACCAATTTTACGAACAGAGCAGTAGCTGAAAAAAGAACGACGGTTTGAAAAAGGTCTATTTGTTTCCGTCGAAGACTTAAGAAAAACGGAATTCAACAGTTGCGGTCATGTTGAGTTGTTTTTGTATTTTGTCTGTGGGACTTAGCAGGTTTTTGCTCGTGACCCTTTTTGCAGGGGTTCCTGATTTGAACAATTTCTTGTCTGGGTTTGTTTTATTTCCAAACAGTCACTATATATGTTTGTCTACATGCTGGAGGGTACAGGCATGTACCGTAATCACAGACGTTTCCACCAACCGTGGAATTCCTGGAATTGACGGAAGAACCTCCTGCTGAAACTGTTTGGGGTCTATGCTGGTATCTTTTTATATTTCAAGAAAAGCAGGACATCCGAGATAACACAACATTTTTGGACAACCATCCTTTGAAATCCCATGTACGGCTGATCACCTTCCATGAAATCATCTCAACAGTTTTGATTCTTCTTTGACCGAGCCAAGGTACCCACCAATGTAGCACCTCCAGGGTGGCCTTGAGTGGCACAAAGCACCTGGCCTCTCCAGACACGGGGATTAACTGTTCGGTTTTCCAACCGGTTCGATGTGTTCGGTGCGTTCCAACGGAACGTGCTGAAGTGACGCGATCTCCGTGGGGTTTGATGCGCCCAGCTTTGAACAGGAAAAGCGATAGCATAGGAGATAGGAAAGGAAGGTGCTTAGTGAGATAGCAAAGGATGTGGACATAAATTGCTTAGTGAGAAGAAAGGAAGGTGCTTGCGCCCTTAAACACCCTTCAACCCTCCTTCAACCCTAACACGTTCTGTTTACGCACATTCTTTTGTGCATGGGGCCCATGAGTAAAACTGACCATGGGCCCCAAAAGCACATGGACCTGGTTGCCGACGACGTCCAGGACTCACAACTCAGACGTGGTCGCAAAGAAGCTGAAGGACATGGCCGAATTGATGGCACAGATGGACGAAAAGGCCGGCGGCGGGATTTTTTCACTTTAGTTTTGTAAAGTGTTTAGATTTGAACACCCATACATTTTTACCCAAAACTTTACTGAACAAATGGGTGTTCAGATTTGTTTTCAGTTTTGTTCACTTTGAGACTGAGATTGCTGGAGGATACTGATGGCATGACCGAATAGTGGTTGAACCATTGAGTTCCTCCTGAACTGGTGAACTGTGGTTCTCCCTAGTCTGAGAGGCGCCAATCCTAGTGCATTCGGACGACCTCCAACATCTAATCCTATGCTTTTATATAGCTTGGGATTGGATTCCAAACTGGCAGTGAATTGTGCAGTTGCCAGCGGTGAATGGTCGAGGTTATGATCCGATGCGTTGTGAAAACTTATGGAGAGCTGGTAGGAATTGGAGACTTGGCATAGCTGGAAACTGGCAGGAATTGGAGAAAGCCTTGGACACCTTGGCGGTCTTTGACACCAGGCCGGAAGCGACGCTGAACCCGGCATCCGGCAGTCGCTCACCATCCTGCGCCCCCCCCCCCCCGCGCTTCTCGTGCTCCGAGCGGCAGCAGCATGCGAAGTGGATCGATCCTCCAAAAGGGACGGGCCGACGGGCCCGACGGCATGCGGAATGCCTTGTATACAGGCCATGGAGTACATATTTGTCGGCTGTCCAACCAGCTTTCATCATGAATGTGAAGTGTGGCCGCGTTGCTGTGTTGTCATGAGGTTGAGAAAGTCGACAATGCCGGGTGCTGTTTCTTTGGCTTGAGGAGGATACCTGATGACTTCCAATGTAGGTATGGCAGGCTGTCGGGTTATCCTGCATCCCTGCGTCCCGGTAGCCGTGCACCTCTCACCCGTCAGAATCGGAGAATCCTCCACCGGTGGCTTCTCCCCTTCGAGGGCCCAACAGGAGGCGCGTGACCCACCTCCTCCGAAGAACGAGCCAGGCGTATTACCAAGTTCATGACGATGATGGCTGCCGAAGTGATGCCCGATGGCAAGGACTTCTCCTTCGGGACACGTGTGAGCTCAGCTTCCTTTAGCCAAAAGGCTGCGCCGGCCACAGTGCAGGGAGCCTCAACGTGGAGATGGTCATGACTCTTGTTCACATCCCCTTCATCACATCGACCAATGTCATCAGTTTCAAGCCTTGGTCCTTTGAGCTTGACGGTCGTTGCACCTCATGCAAAATCGAAGCAACCTTTGATTTGACAGCCACAGGGCCCCGGTGTGATGAACACATATGAAAGCCAGATACATGTTTTCTACATCCGCAGGACAAGCC
>CAXIVM010000991.1:0-18938 GCA_964035705.1 Porites rus
AATTGAATCCAGATGAATTCCAGGCTCCTGGAGGTTTCCTCGAATGAATGAGCAGTTTGTGGGCGTTCACACACCGGCTTTGGTCCTTTGTGTTGGATGTGCGGTCCCGGCGATGGTCTGCCTTTGCTGACCTCCATTTTGGACGACCGTACGGTCAGTCTCAACCAATCCATGCTGCTTGGTCGGCCCGCCGAAAAAGCCCCCAAAATGGCAGATCACAGAATCTTTCGTGATTTGTGTGGGTCCGAAAGGGAAGCATCCTGCATTGGCATATTGGCATGATGTTCGTTTGGTCACTTTGGGCAGATTTGGACCCACCAATCGTTTGTTGGAGGCAGAATGGATATTTGCACCCTGGCTGGCCTTGTTAAGTTAACTTAATCGACTTAATCACATGTTGACTTGGACTTGCATGTGCTGGGCACACATGCCAGGACACCAGATCGCAAGCAGGAGAAGATCCCCTCTGCGAGGACGAGGACGACACTACTGATGCGCTTCATGCAATGCAGGTCCTGCCCGACCAGACCACCAGTCCAGAGTGGTCTCAGAGTGGCAAATGATGACATCGTCAGACTGGTGTAGGCGTCCAATCCGACCAAGTGTTGGTAAGCTGGAGCGAAGATGGATCATCAGAGTACCAAAGTTCCGACCGTGAAGACAAGCATTTAAATTAGATAGTTAAATATATTTGAGCAAACATCCAGATTCGTTACAAGGTTTTGCAGCGAAGTGGAGTTCTCACCTGCGAAGAGCCTGCAATATCTCAAGGCTACTAGGTATGCTGGGCATGAGGTACGATCAAACTTGCATTAAATGATTATTGGGAAGAAGTTGCAGTGACAACCATCCTTCCGAAAGACTTACTGAGTGAGACTTACTGCTGCCTGTCCTTTCGAAGACTTACTGCTTTCCATGCTTGTATTTGGGGCTTTTTGCACCAGATTAAACATGATTATTGTGGCTTGGGAAAGCACTTATGTTGGACATATCAAGAATCACCTATCCCTTCTCAGTACATCCGCCACCGCCCTCACCGTTCTTCACAGCACCATGCCCGGCAGGACTCCGAAGACACCGATCCAGACGCCTCCCAAGATGCGGTTGTCGACCGCGGAGATGGATGTGGATGTCGACAAGGACGGTGGTCTTTCCCCGGCAAAGAGGGAGACGGTTCCTATCGATGCCGGATGAAGAGCAAAGAACCATTTGTACTGGACATATCTGTATACATCAATCATGTAATGGAGTTTGGTACATTGTACATACGTGGTTACATGGTACATATTATTTAATATTTCTCTTACAGCGGGTATAGGGTGGTAAACTTCTACTCGATGCGATCTCCCATAGCATGCCTACAATCACCCAAAGGTTTCAAAAGATACCTTCTTGCCTGGGAACGTCATGACCACAAAAAAGACGGTGTTTCTCTGATATATAATATATGATAAGCCAACCCCGCCTGGAAAAGAAGGGGGCAGTGGCCGTGATGTCTCAGGAAGTGGCTGTGATCAAGGCCTTGCTCGAAGAAGCCACAACCCGTCAGATGCGCCTGGAGAAGCTGACCACATCCGTGAAAGCTCCAAGGGGTAAGGCCACACCAAGCAAGGCCTCAACCAGCGGCCACAACAGGGGTCGTCGCTGAGGATGGAGGGCTCAAGGAGCTGAGAGTCATTGCTCCTCCACTGTATTTGGTCATTGCTCCTCCACTGATTTGGATGAGGCTGGAGAATATGGTACCATATGGATCCATATGGTACCGATAGCAGACTGACAAACCCTGCTTGTGCTGTCACCATCCATTTGAAGTTTAAGCCTCATCCATTTGTGTGCCGCGCTTGTGGCCATACCCGCACCTTTGAATTATGATTTGGATCAACTAAAGTCCATTCCAGATCTTCCAGGTGGGTCCGATGCAACATGTGCGTGGCATGGGGGCATGCTTGTTTTCATGCTTGTTGTGCAGAGTGTGTGAGTGTGTGAGTGTGTGTTTCGATTTTGTTATGCAAGATCGACTAAGTCGACTAATTAGATGTGTTTGATCATTGTTGGTTTGGTGTGTATACCATGGCAGCAGCTTGTTTCGCACACCAATTCCATTATGTTGGTTGGAGATGTATCGATTATTCCTCTCTACATGTATCATTATGATGCAAACCTATTGACGTATATACGGAGGGAAGCTGATCACAGGAGTGAAGGAGTGAGGTCGAATTATGGCAAAACTCGCCAGCCAACGGTTCTACCTTTGTTCTGTTCTGCGAATTGAGATTGAGGCAAAACTCACTATGGCAATGAACATGGTCTTTCCTCCACATCGAATGTCTTAGTCATAGTCGTTTTCCCATGTTTTCCCACACCGATGATGAAACCACTCGGACCCGCCAAGAATGCAGGGCACTGGACCTGGCGACCAGTGAAGACAACATCGGGTCGTTGTGCTGGTAAATGTTTTGTAGCAGGATTCAGAGTTGTTCCATCATATTCTCTTGTATAAAGTATTGTTAGGCCTTAACGATGGAAGATAAGGATGTATTTGAGATGCCAATTCGGTCAGGATGTCTTTAGCCAGGCTTCGGTCCACTTGTGGACCGAGGGGCTTCAACACTCGTGGAGTGTTTGGAGGGGGATCAACACTGTCCGCAGTGTCAGATCGTGCATGGCAGACCACTGCATGGCTGCCACTTGTGAGGACATGGAGGACATGAGAGCGGTGAGTGTACCTGAGGCAAACTTGGCAAAAAAAACAGAGCTCCTACTAGAATGTACATACCTATTGGACCCCCTGCTTTTAAGATGAAAACAAAACCAATTGGTTTTGTTGGTGCTCCAAACCAGGGTCAACCAGGCTCAGGTTCTAGCTAAAGTACATAGAATCAGCGTTGTTCTTCTCCATCGAGCCAGTCTCGATCATCCATGGTCCATCCCTCATCATCCCTCCACTCCATCAATTTGCCGTCCATTTGTCCATTCATTCATGGAGTCATGTCTTCTTTTTTGGCGAGGAGAAAGGTTGGTGTGCATTTGGTCACACATCTCTTCAATCTTTAGCTTGCAGCACGGAAACTATAGAAACATATAACACCTCTTTTACTGCGCGAAGAAGCAAAACTGGCATGAGAAACGACCCTGACACTCATCCTGGGAGTGCTGACTCACATGACCTAAGCTTGTTGGATCGGCCCCCCGCTCAACGCATGGGATCGACGCGACGAAGGATCGACGCATGCGACGCGGGGATGGCCGATCCAGGAGCCGATTTGGTGCTGATGAATGAAAACATCCATTAATCAGTTTGTCCATTAATTATAGAGAGCCAAATGTGCTGATGGACAAGCTGATTTGGCTCTCTATAATTCCTCCAAAGCTCTTTTGAGTGATGTGGGAGCCTTTCACCCGAAACACAACGCCAGAGCGCTTGCTTAGGTGGCCTGCCCCATGTTGGCTGCAAGCCCGGCACACCAGTTGGGATGGGGGGTCGGGTCGGGACGGCAGACCTAGTGTTGACGCTTGATTCTGCGATTCAAAGCCCTAGCAGAATTTCTTCTTCTAAGATCTCCAATATGGATGGTTTTACATGGTTTTACAATGTTCATCCATGTTCATCCATTTGTTCACATGATACGGATTTTTCATGACGAGCAGTTTAGGGTGTCCGGTTGGATCTGATGAGGGCATATGAGAGCCTTTTCCCAGCGAAAAGACCGGAGAAGGCTATTTGGCGTTTGTTTTGGTGTTCTGCTCCCCTGTATGCCATGCCTCGTTGCATGCCTCTGACTCGTCGACTGAGTCGTCTTGGACTCGTGGCGCCAGCAGCAGACTTGGAACTGAGGATGTTCAGGACATGTTGGGACTGAGACTTGAGACCATCAACAAAAAACAATACGTACCCTCAGAAGACATGCAGGCTCTGCCATGATGCACTCACATACATAGCTGGTAAATGATATAGAAGTGGACTGCATGCATTCTTTGGGAATGCTATTGGATGGAGGCCTCCGATTTGCTAATGAATTATCGTAAGTATACTAGAGTATAGTGGTTGAGTTGCTCCTGAAACGCCTGGCAAAGATTGGTCAAAGAACAAGACAGTTGGTTTGGTCTGTTTAATTAGCACATCACCAGGGGAGCCAGTAACCATTTTGCTCCAAGCATCCAATTGCCGAGGACCCAGGACTCAGGAGGACAGGTGGAGGTGCCATGTCTCGCCCCGTGTTTGACGGGATTTCCCCCAGGCGAAGGTGGAAACATGGTCGTCGTTATCCGAGAACAGCCACTGACCATACTGACCAGTCTGGACAAAAGACCGGTTGATCAACGGAGTCTCGTGGCTCTCGTTGGCTTCGATTGGGCTGGGACCATCCGCCTCTCTGAGGTCAGCTGGGATGCTTCATCTGAGTTCCCGGGGTTTGTTCGAGTCCTCCTGGCATGGCAAACGCGAGGGGGTTGGGGTCGGCACCTGCTCTCAAAGCCAGCCTTCCGTAAAAAGCAAAAGGGTGATGCGACTTTGGATTCCTGTAACGTCCTGTAACAAAGCTCATGCTGCACTGAGACACAGCACTGACCCGCTACACTTACTATAAAAATCTTTCATTGGAGAGAGCCTGTTTTCCATGTTATTTTTAAAACATGTCCAAAAAAGTCAATCCCAAGAGTCAAAGTCCAAAGAACAGTCAAATCAGAAAGTTTCAGAAAGTCAAAACAAAGTCAATTTGCACAGATCCGACTTTTTATTGACTTTTTTTCGGCAGTTTTTTTTGACTTTTGTGTTTGACCTTTAGTTTTCGATCTTTTTTGAGTTGTTTTTTGATTTTGACTTTTTTCCGACTTTGTTTGACTTTGTGTTTTCCGACTTTTAATTTTGTTTTGTTTTTTTAATTTTCGGGCTGTGGTCTATGTTTGACTTTTTTGGTTTGCTTCTGTTCAATTTGTTTTTGTTGTTTTGACTTTTTTGATGGTCTTTTTCAATTTGACATTTTGATTTTTATGTTTAATTATTTAAGTCAAGGATTCTGAGCCTACCATATGAAAGATGTTTATAACGACGCTGGACACCACACGTGTGACTGGCCAAGTGAGATGTGTCTCAAGTCTCCAAAGGAGCTTTAAACTGGAAAGCTACTTGTTACAAGGTCCACACTCACCCACTGATGGGAAACAGAAGATCTGAGATTTAGGTCATTTGTACACTCATCGCTGACAGTTCTTGAAGATCCATCACTTCCACAGCACCTGCTTGTTATGACCCCACCTGTTGTTGGTTCTTTGTTGGACCATCGGCCAGGCCGGGCTTGCCACCAGGCAAGGCTTGGGTTGGTTGCATACATGAGATCCAGAACTAGACACGTTTGATAAGTCATGGCGCTGAGCACAGAGTCATGGTGGTAGACCCACAAGAAATGACAATATTGCAAATTCATGAGTGAATTGTAGCTAACATGGGGTTGGGTACCAGTGGCTCAACCCCACCGAGTGTGCCCAGACACTGAGACAAACACGTGTTTGCACCCTGGACGCTGGTGTTTTACAGCATTTGCTTTGATACCCAGCTGCTCTCTTTGCAATTGTCACAACACCCCGATGTTCTCAGCCATTCTAAGAAGCTTCAGAAGAATTGATGGTTGTACAACATCCCTTTTGACTGTTCCATCGCATTCCAATTCCTTGTTGGTGAAATAGGACACCTTGTGTGAATGTAGGAAAGGACACCAAAAGGGTTTACCATGGTTTGCCCGTGCTTTCTGTGGCTTTCCAGGAAAGAACGGGAGCTGAGTCAACAAATTGCACAAGATTTGCTGAGTCAACGAATGCCACAAGATTTGCTTCCACCAAAGAGGATCACCCGTCCCGATACAGGCTCTTCTCTCTTCAGGTCCCGGGTTTTTTCCTTCGGCCCAGGACGAGGTGGCTTCGAGTCGCGAACCTTTAGCTTTGACCAGGCTGTGGGAGAAAGAAGGCACACATATCTATCTATCTATCTATATATATATATATGTGGCAGCCAATTTGGGGGCTTTGGAGAAGCTATTGTAGCTGCCCTTTTCGGATTGTCGCGCCGCACAGCGCACACGGCGATTGTAGCTAGACCTGGACCTGACGCACCAACGATGACGCACCATTTGGGCCGAAACCCACTTGGTTATACTATAGATGGGCGTTGAAGCATCGACACTTGAGCCAACTTAAGTTCTTCAAGTCGAATTTAGATGCGGGGCTTTGAGGTGGAAGGCCGTGAAACGTCGTCGAAGACACTTTTCCAAAGCCCCGTAAGAAAAGGGCCTGGAGTTGGTTTTGAACGAATGTTCCCGAAGACACAGGATCACAAGTTCTAGAACAACCTGCTTGTTGAGTACTTGTGGCCGAAAGACCGCAAGGTTTGCAGCTGCTGTCCTTACCAGCCATGGGGGCTTTGGGCCGGTGACACACAATAAGTAGTAAGAACGACACCAGAACAAAGTATGACAAAGATGTTTAAGTCTACCGCATATGTATACAGCATGTGTATATACTTGTATACTGTATTATACACTATCTAGATTATCTATTTATATTTCAGCAAGCGTGAGCACAAGGATCTCCTCATTAAAGTATTCACCCATTGTGGTTGTCTTTGACCATCCGTTTCAGGTCTATGATTCTGGCGCCACAGATGACCAGGCGGGTGACAGCTACTTCGTGACAGCTACGGCGCTCGTTGCTCTTCATCCGATGCGGTGCTTCGTACGGGGCATGGAGCGAGAGATTGGTGGAGAAGTCAATCGAGCAATTTGTATCATATTCTTTTGCAGGCCGACCGGTAGATCGTTTCAGGATGAAGTGATTGCATGGGTATTGACACGGGGGATTTTGCTTCTGGATCACCCGAAACTTGATGTAGAGGAAGCAGCTGATCAGTTTGGGATTCAGGTCACAAAAAACCCTTGTTGCCTTGAAGTTTGAATAGACACTCAACTTGACTTTTGAAGATGGCCCTCTTCTATGAGTTGAGCCGTCCACCTGCCCTCCTTCCATGACCCCAAAGACCAAGGCTTGCGGAAGCGACCGGTCGCGGGCGCGGCGCGGCGAATGGGAGGTCTTTGCTGGGCTGGAGGAGGAGCTCCGTGCCGCTTTGGATGGCGAGGTGGGAAGAATAGCTCCTTGTTCCTAGAAGTAAGGCCAGGAGCTACAAATAGCTTCTTGCTACGTACTAGTAGCGATGCCCTGTGTTGCTAGTAGCTTCTTGTTCCTAGTAGTAGTGCCAGGAGCTACTAATAGCTTCTTGCTACGTACTAGTAGCGATGCCCTTTGTTGCTAGTAGCTTCTTGTTCCTAGTAGTAGTGCCAGGAGCTACTAATAGCTTCTTGCTACGTACTAGTAGCGATGCCCTTTGTTGCTAGTAGCTTCTTGTTCCTAGTAGTAGTGCCAGGAGCTACTAATATCTTCTTGCTACGTACTAGTAGCGATGCCCTTTGTTGCTAGTAGCTTCTTGTTCCTAGTAGTAGTGCCAGGAGCTACTAATAGCTTCTTGCTACGTACTAGTAGCGATGCCCTTTGTTACTAGTAGCTTCTTGTTCCTAGTAGTAGTGCCAGGAGCTACTAATATCTTCTTGCTACGTACTAGTAGCGATGCCCTTTGTTACTAGTAGCTTCTTGTTCCTAGTAGTAGTGCCAGGAGCTACTAATATCTTCTTGCTACGTACTAGTAGCGATGCCCTTTGTTACTAGTAGCTTCTTGTTCCTAGTAGTAGTGCCAGGAGCTACTAATATGTTCTTGCTACGTACTAGTAGCGATGCCCTTTGTTACTAGTAGCTTCTTGTTTCTAGTAGTAGTGCCAGGAGCTACTAATAGCTTCTTGCTACGTACTAGTAGCGATGCCCTTTGTTACTAGTAGCTTCTTGTTCCTAGTAGTAGTGCCAGGAGCTACTAATATCTTCTTGCTACGTACTAGTAGCGATGCCCTTTGTTACTAGTAGCTTCTTGTTCCTAGTAGTAGTGCCAGGAGCTACTAATATCTTCTTGCTACGTACTAGTAGCGATGCCCTTTGTTACTAGTAGCTTCTTGTTCCTAGTAGTAGTGCCAGGAGCTACTAATATCTTCTTGCTACGTACTAGTAGCGATGCCCGATGCCCTTTGTTACTAGTAGCTTCTTTTTCCTAGTAGTAGTGCCAAGAGCTACTAATATCTTCCTGCTACGTACTAGTAGCGATGCCCTTTGTTACTAGTAGCTTCTTGTTCCTAGTAGTAGTGCCAGGAGCTACTAATATCTTCTTGCTACGTACTAGTAGCGATGCCCTTTGTTTCTAGTAGCTTTTTGTTCCTACTAGTAGTGCCGGGAGCTACTAGTAGCTTCTTGCTACGTACTAGTAGCGATGCCCTTTGTTACTAGTAGCTTTTTGTTCCTAGTAGTAGTGCCAGGAGCTACTAGTAGCTTCTTGCTACTGCTAAGCGATGCTCTTTGTTACTAGTAGCTTCTTGTTCCTAGTAGTAGTGCCAGGAGCTACTAATATCTTCTTGCTACGTACTAGTAGCGATGCCCTTTGTTACTAGTAGCTTCTTGTGCCTAGTAGTAGTGCCAGGAGCTACTAGTAGCTTCTTGCTGCGTACTAGTAGCGATGCCCTTTGTTACTAGTAGCTTCTTGTTCCTAGTAGTAGTGCCAGGAGCTACTAATATCTTCTTGCTACATACTAGTAGCGATGCCCTTTGTTACTAGTAGCTTCTTGTTCCTAGTAGTAGTGCCAGGAGCTACTAATATCTTCTTGCTACCTACTAGTAGCGATGCCCTTTGTTACTAGTAGCTTCTTGTTCCTAGTAGTAGTGCCAGGAGCTAGTAGTAGCTTCTTGCTACGTACTAGTAGCGATGCCCTTTGTTTCTAGTAGCTTTTTGTTCCTACTAGTAGTGCCGGGAGCTACTAGTAGCTTCTTGCTACGTACTAGTAGCGATGCCCTTTGTTACTAGTAGCTTTTTGTTCCTAGTAGTAGTGCCAGGAGCTACTAGTAGCTTCTTGCTACTGCTAAGCGATGCCCTTTGTTACTAGTAGCTTCTTGTTCCTAGAAGTAATGCCAGGAGCTACTAGTAGCTTCTTGCTACTAGTAGCGATGCCCTTTGTTACTTGTAGCTTCTTGTTCCTAGCAGTAGTGCCAGGAGCTACTAGTAGCTTCTTGCTACTAGTAGCGATGCCTTTTTTACTAGTAACTTCTTGTTGCTAGTAGTAGTGCCAGGAGCTACTAGTAGCTTCTTGCTACTAGTAGCGATGCCCTTTGTTACTAGTAGATCCTTGTTCCTAGAAGTAATGCCAGGAGCTACTGGTAGCTTCTTGCTACTAGCAGCGATGCCCATTGTTACTAGTAGCTTTTTGTTCCTAGTAGTAGTGCCAGGAGCTACTAGTCGCTTTTTGCTACTAGTAGCGATGCCCTTTGTTACTAGTAGATCCTTGTTCCTAGAAGTAATGCCAGGAGCTACTAGTAGCTTCTTGCTACTGGTAGCGATGCCCTTTGTTACTAGTAGCTTCTTGTTCCTAGAAGTAATGCCAGGAGCTACTAGTAGCTTCTTGCTACTAGTAGCGATGCCCTTTGTTACTAGTAGCTTCTTGTTCCAAGTAGTAGTGCCAGGAGCTACTAGTAGCTTCTTGCTACTAGTAGCGATGCCCATTGTTACTAGTAGCTTTTTGTTCCTAGTAGTAGTGCCAGGAGCTACTAGTAGCTTTTTTCTACTAGTAGCGATGCCCTTTGTTACTAGTAGATCATTGTTCCTAGAAGTAATGCCAGGAGCTACTAGTAGCTTCTTGCTACTGGTAGCGATGCCCTTTGTTACTAGTAGCTTCTTGTTCCTAGAAGTAATGCCAGGAGCTACTATAGCTTCTTGCTACTAGTAGCGATGCCCTTTGTTACTAGTAGCTCCTTGTTCCTAGTAGTAGTGCCAGGAGCTACAAGTAGCTTCTTGCTACTATTAGCGATGTCCTTTGTTACTAGTAACTTTTTGTTCCTAGTTGTATTGCCAGGAGCTACTAGTGGCTTATTGCTACTAGGAGCGATGCCCTTTGTTACTAGTAGCTCTTTGTTCCTAGTAGTAGTGCCGGGAGCTACTAGTAGCGATGCCCTTTGCTGCTAGTAGCTTCTTGTTCCGAGTAGTAATGCCAGGAGTTACTAGTAGCTTCTTGCTACTAGTAGCAATTCCCTTTGTTACTAGTAGCTTCTCGTTCCTAGTAGTAGTGCCAGGAGCTACTAGTAGCTTCTTGCTACTAGTAGCGATGCCCTTTGTTACTTGTTACTAGTAGCTTCTTGTTCCTAGTAGTAGTGCCAGGAGCTACTAGTAGCTTCTTGCTACTTGTAGCGATGCCCTTTGCTACTAGTAGCTTCTTGTTCCTAGTAGTCGTGCCAGGAGCTACTAGTAGCTTCTTGCTACTAGAAAATGTGCCCTTTTGTACTAGTAGCTTATTGTTCCCGGTAGTAGTGCCAGGAGCTACTAGTGGCTTCTTGCTACTAGTAGCGATGCCCTTTGTTACTAGTAGCTTCTTGTTCCTAGTAGTAGTGCCAGGAGCTACTAGTAGCTTCTTGCTACTAGTAGCGATGCCCTTTGCTACTAGTAGCTTCTTGTTCTTAGTATAATTGCCAGGAGCTACTAGTAGCGTCTTGCTTCTAGTAGCGATGCCCTTTGTTACTAGTAGCTTTTTCTTCCTAGTAGTAGTGCCAGGAGCTACTAGTAGCGTTGCCCTTTGCTACTGGTTGGCGGCCCCTCCGAAGTTGAATGGTCATGGAGGGTCTAGAAGTGGTACACCCATGAACCCATTAGTCTTAGTTGAATTAATTGCTACATTGGATGTTTGGCGGGGAGAGAATTGACAGTACACCCACAATAAACTCTTGGCTGAACTTCATCTCAAATCCCAAGTGGTGATGATAGGAATTAGATGGAATTAGTCACGATTTTTTTGGATATGTGTGCTTCGAGTTCTGAGAGATAAAGGTTTCGATTCGCAGAGGTCGATTTTCGGGCCGAGAAAGGGTCTCAGAACCGCATCGCCACTCTCCAAGCACTGTCAGTGGGACTGGGACATCATCAGGTAAGGCCCAGGCCTGCAAACTAGCACTGTCGGCTGAATGTCAAATGGGACATGTTGGGACGGTTTAGATGTACGTTTGACATTGAACGGACATTTGTAGATTCATGCCAAAGAGTTCAGTTTGCTTGTCCAATCAAGTCCCCTTGATTTCGGAGAGGCAACTTTGAGGCATCTTCAGGCAACATGCTGGAACACGAGCATCAAAGTTAATTACAAAGAGTGCTTCCAATTCCTGGGGGATGTGCCACCTTTTCTACTGTTTGATGAATGTAGGTGGAGGTTTTATCCAACGGCTTTGAATTCGGGAATCAACATGCCTTGGCGGTCACGGTCAAGTGGTCATAAATATGAGAACCTATCAGCTGACTTCGAGCAGCGACGCTATCCCTTGAGGGTTTGTTCGTTACTTCAGCGGGTTTGTGCGAGGCGGTTTGTATCCTGGCATATGGTGCCACAGGGAGTGGTAAGGCGCGTGAACCGCGTGAAACGACTGAAACGACTGCATCTTCTTGAAGAAACGTCAGTGACAGGGTGTTGTACTATAGGTTGTTTTGCAGATACAAATTGGATATCAGCAAAACTCACATGGGTGTGCATCCAGATGTCTTGTTCTTTTTTGACAAGAGGGCAACAAATTGACAAGTTCTTGAACGAACGCTTAAACAAGTCATGAACTATATATACTATATAAGCAATATGATCGCAGATGGTATACCAACGGACTAGATCGGGGCTCTGGCCGTTGAACTTGCTGATGGACCGCGGCGAAGCACCAACTGGTTGGACCACGGAGGGCCTCGCATGTCAGAGGTGCTTATTCTGATCTCAAGTCCAAGATTTGAGACCTAGAGCACAAGAGATGGCACAGGAGTCTTGGACTCCCTTGTTGGACAGTTGGACAGTTGGCCACCTCCCGTCATATGGCCTTTTCGGACCGCCGCACGGAGCGCCGTTCGCGGGCAACGAGACCCACACGGTGAGCAACCTTGCAGAGCGGGTGGCCTTGACGCTGAGCTGCGAGGCGGTCGCGTCTGAGGAACTGAAACGGCCTTGGCGGTCGCAACGGGTCTGTAGCACGTAGTAGCACGTAAATGATGTCAATGTACAGTCAAGGGAAAGAGTGAACAGTCACAACGCAAATATCAAAAAGCTGCACCAAAGCTGGATGGACCACTAAGCATCCGATGCCCAAGGTCCTGTAAACCGATAGGGGACCATAAAGCTTGAGGATATTCTTTGTCGGCTATACAGGCTATACATGTAATTCATGCAGTCCGCCACTATTGATTCCAACTGTTTCAATTGGATGTCAGTTGAGTTGAGTTGTTTATATAGACTCAAATTCACCTCAAGTATTTTCCACATGTGGAAGAGATTGGAGGGGTTGTGGAGGGGAGGAATCCACAATAGGCTGATTAGACCGTCATGTACAAATACAGTAATTTTGGATAGTAGGGCTAGCATTTCTTTGTCTTTAAAGACCATTTTTTGTGTGATGATCGGCCACGTTGAAGCAAAAGAACGTGTTTGACCAGAACATTTGATACATCGATCTTGAAAAATTGATCGATAATCTTCTGAATGAAACGCAAAACAGCATGCTGCAACCTGGTGAATGGTTCCCAAACGCTCCATGTCAGCAAATATGGCCTACATTTACCACCAAACAACACCAAATGTAGGCCATAGTTGCGTACATGGAGTGTTTGGGTTTTGTTTGATTTACTCCACACTGCGGGCGAGCGGGTATGGAGCCATCCAGACCTGTCCTCATGCTTGGGACAGGTCGCTGGAAGACCCGTGTATTGCAGGTTCCTTGTTTTATCCTTTCCCTTTCCAGCAAGCCCATGTGAAAAGAGGGCATCGATTCAAGCGCCGAAGTTCAATCTTTTTCTGCCAAGACCTGTCTTTGTCAGGCCGAAATTCTTGAGAAAGATGGTGTTCAGCTGGAAGTCCTTGTGGGGACCTGAGGTCGGTTAACGAACAAAGGTGTTGCCCGCCATGCTAGCATGATCTAGCATGTCAATTTGAGGAGGGCTCCTTTGGCCTTGGCATTGTTCTAAGCATGCACGGCATGCTACGTAGTTGAATTATGTTGAATTTGGTTCAGAGTTTAGCTTGCTGATGGGAATGTTCTTAGAGCAATTGCACAGGACACCGCTGCAACTACCAGGTTTGCAAAGGATTTGAGGACTAGGGTCCTAGTGTCCTTGTGTTGGGGCAAGAAGAGTCGCTCCTTCTGAAAGCCAATCTCAGCCCCACAATTGCCACGCCTGGCACAGGATCTCTTGCAAAAGTCAACACTCATTCCTCAAACCACGGGGTCAAGGCTTCAGATGAGTTCCTCAAAAAAGGCTTTGGCCAAGACATGTGGAACATGGGAACAGTCTGAAGCTCTAAGTTGTGCCTTTTCCGGTGCCACGCGAGTCCTCATTAGATGTTGAGCATTGTAAACCAGATAGGTGGGTTTTCTTTCTTCATCAACGGCCATCATGACCCTCCAAAACTGTATGGTTGGAAACAGGGCTCGAGCTCCGCCGTGGTTCAAACCATGTCGACCGTGCCAGCACCGACTTCGACGATGACCGCGAGCGATTCATTTCGAGGTCCAAGTGGTCGAAATCTACAACGAGCACTTCCGGGAGAGCGCAAGGGATGTTCAATGGATTTGTTTTTATACACTCCCTGAAACTTACGTGTTGAGTTACGTGGAACATGGCCTCTTGGAAGACTGTTTTCCTCCTACAAAGCGGTGGAAAACCCACGTAACCATGATTGTTTCAGGGAGGGTTTAGTCACGGATGGTGAGTTCAATGGTTAGTCAAAGAGGCTTTGTGATGGAGAATTGGTGCGCTTCAAGCAGCAAACTACCTGGGTCAAACACTTCATTGCTGACTCGCGAGAAGCGGATTTCTCTTCAACCCTTGGACGAAAGCATCTCTCACCCTACGTGCCACCGGATGCGATCCGTGTGATTTTCTCCTCAATATATTGCTTTTTCTCCCCGGATGACATGCCGTTGGACCTCCCTCGACACGTCGACCGCAAATCAGGATTTGCTCACGGCAGAGGTGTCTCCAGAGACTCCCAGGTGCGAGGAAGAAGCTTCGATCGGTACGACGTCACGGCCATTTTGTTGGGCGCATTTTTTTTGGGGGGGTCGATATCAATTCAATATCCTGAAGCAGTTTCTGTGGGTTACTGTAATATCCTGAAGCATCCTAATCAATCCTGTATATATAGTGGTGTACAGTGTTACAGGGGTCACTCTTGTGGTCACCAATTCTTGTGGTCACTCCTTTGTTTCTGGGGTGAATCTGCGCGAGCCCGCGTACTCGTGATTCCTATAAGCTCGATTGAGAAAAACAACGATGCCAAGAGGGTGCTGAAATCCAGCGACAAAGAGATGTGAGAAGTGTCGTCATCAAGCGTTTTATTCACTTTACTACACGTTTTTTTGCGGTGGAATAGCGAGGAAGAGCACAGTCTCCTTCTGGAACTTGTGCCTTCCATGTTGTAGCTCTCTCCTTGCTCATACATACTAAACCAGTCCACAAAGCAACACAAAGCCAAATGTCTTAGACGAAGTCGAAGTCAATGATCGATTGTGCTTGTCTGATAAGGTTTGTGCAGCGCCCATGCTGCTGTTTGAATTTACAGTTCTCCATGGGCATGTTGTGCTGTGGAGTGAACAACAAATAAAACAGTCTCCTTTCTAAGGGGTGCATAGATGGTAGGTTGCCACGTGCTCCGAAACTCGATCTCCAGCACCTCTCCGCATCTCGCTGCTGGATTATCCAGCGCTGAGATTAGGTAGACCCTGGTAGACTGCTGTAATCTCAATATCGTCTTAACATGTATTTACAGATTATACATGCAATCCCCATCAGACGAGGGTGGGGAACTCAGTCAGTTCCACAAGCAAAAATCACTTATTGCGATCCCACCACCTCACTACCTCTACAGGAACCAAGTATAACTACGATTTTTTAGACACATTTTTGCACACTGCACCGATGACAAGAAGTAGCAAGACACACACACACATATGTAAACGTGTATATCGTATAATATTACTAACCATAATCATCCACTGTTACAGGTAAAAAATTGACAGACCAAATATATATGTTGTATATACTATATCATCGTGCAGAGTCAGATTTTTCGGAATTCTTCGCCGGTCGACTCGACGAACTGCGAGGTTGAAGATGTCCTCACCGTCCAGCAGTGCCACATTGCAGGCGTAACGCATGCCGCACGCGGCGGGGTGCGGCGTGTGCGGAACGGCTGGTAGTCCTAGCACAAACCCGCTTTCGCTGCGACCCAATATGACACAACACGTAAGGGTGCCGAGCATCTAAAGGTGTTTTAACAGTTGATGATCGCGTTAGTTTCCAACATTAAGATTGACAACACTATTAGATCTTCAAACCAACTTGTGTGTTGCTAATTATATTAGAATATATTCGAGTTTGAGAATGTATGTTCGGGGTGCGTACTTCCTATAGAAGGGCACAAACTTTGCATTTTTTGAACTTGATGGAGATTGGATGATCCCCACCTTGCGACTTCGTCACAATGTTGCATGGTGATGCAGTGACGAGTAAACAAACTCCAGCACCAAAACCATAGAGACCATATTGAAGATCTGTGTGACCGGATCCTGTGTAGCTTCTGCTTTGCATCAGTTTGTCCATCAACAGCACAACACCACAAAACGGTTGAGGTCTTGTCTTGCTTACTATATGGTTCAAACCAGTTGACTACTTGGAGACTGTGATGTTTGCCTACATCTTGGTTCTTGCCCAAGCTGGTATTCTATGTTGGTTGAATGAGTTTCTACATGATGAAAGACTTGCCGTCCTCCCCCACATCTACTATGCATACAGTTGCAGTACATATAGGTGCACCAAGAAAAATCCTGCCCCAAGGAAGAGCCGGTTGTTTCATCTTCAGAGGACCACCTGCTGTTCACACAGACGGACCGGGTCCGTTGACCTTCGGCGCGGACCGCGGACTCAGGGCGCCACCCAGCGGCGCATCACCCGGGAGAAGGACATGCTGAAGAGTCTCCAGGAGACGGCGACGCGTCGGGTCTCTGACGCTCCACGTAGGGTCTCTCCCAGAAACCATGAAGTCGTTCAGCCACAAAGGCAAAAGCACAGGGTGCCGGGAAGGAATACATTGGTGTGTATTTTCACGAAAGGTAGCCTGGTAAGGACTACCTTGAGTTTGCTTTGCGAAGCAAAGGGACTGGCTTGAGAGCTTGCTCGGGACTAAAGATTGGTAGATCAATGTCTAACACCCCCACCACCCCCCTCCCCCCCCCTTCCCATGTGATGAATGATTGATAAATCAATTGATTCGACCCCCTGCCCCCCCCCCCTCCCCTCCACTCCCCTCCCCGTCCCCTCCCCTCGTCGCCAGCACTACTAAATTCTGGACATAAGGTGAAGTCATGCGCTTAACAGTCACAGCAGTACGACGCTGGCCATGAGGTTGCGCAATACAGCACGAACCCTGCGCAATGAGGTCGCGCAATGCAGCTTCGATGCCGCGCGTGCGCGCCCGGCAGCCTGACACAGCGCGTACTGCGTTCACAGACCATATTGCTCGACACCAACGAGCATCGATGCAACACAGCCTCTCTGCAAAGCCCTGTGGAGAAACCCCTCGCGTCGCGGAACACCATTCGACTCAGCCTTATACCCTAGCGTGGCGAAATCTTACCGCATCGTGGAGCACACCCACCATAGCGTGACGTCCATCCCTGGCAGTACCGGCCGCACCCCTCCAGTGCTATCCTTACAAGGGGGTTGGTCACTGAGTCACTGCGGCTTCGACGCAACGCGTGCAGGCCTGTAATCCTGACACAGTGCGTGCAGCTGTGGGACCATAGCTGGTACACATGCGAGCGTTTACGCATTGCCCGTTTTACGCACGCCTGTTTTCACACACCTAGACACAACGAGCGTCGACGCAACGCAGCCTCTCTGCAGAGCCGTGTGGCGCAATCTGACCGCAACGGAGTTCCTCTTGAGCCTTCTTATGCCTTCTTGTGCTCTCTGGCTTTGTTGGTTTCATCCATGACTGACCAAGGGGCACGTTCCTGAAACACCGGAGACAGTCCCTCACCAGAAAAGGTCCCGACAGCTACTCGGTCCGTCTCTACCTTTCGTGTTTCCCCGCTCAAGTTAAGGCGACACCCAACCAATGAGTTTTGATTTATGTTCCTTCTTCCAGAGGTAGGACCCAGCGGCAACCCGCGAGGTAGGTCGATCACTCGCGCAGATGTGATGTCGGTAGGTCAAGCAAGGTCAACCAAGCTTTTGGACCTCATGTAGACTCTGGATGACTAAATCCTAGTCACTAGTCCCTTTGAATTGAACAGCCTCTTCATATATATAGGGGGAATGTTTTTTTTCTTCAAGAGATAGGGAGATTGGAATGTCCATGAACCCCCAAGGAAAATCGCGACCCGCCGCCTTCGGAAGACCCACTCACTGAACTCCAATAGACTCCGGGCTCCTGGCCTTACGAACGGAGCGATCGGACGCGAACCGGACGGAGCTATATCGTTCGAGTCTACATCGATCGACCGGTGCCTGGATCGATCGGTCGTGCCGATCTGGCGCAGTCGGCGCTCCGCTTCGGCCAAGCACAGCGCGCGACCTGTTCCACCTCGGCCGGGGCGTCCGGAGGGGAGGGGTGGGGGGTGGCGTGGTGTTCAGTAGAGGACGTCTAACTTAAATACAGAGTTGCGCATCAAATATATATAATATATTATAATATATGATGATTGTTTGCTTTTCTCCGCGGTTTCTTGTTTGTGTTGCGGACGCTGAACGTGTGTTTGCATTTTTTCGGTGCTTAGATGTCCAGAGGGTTGTGATGCTTGCGGGGAGTTTAGAGGTGCAATGCGGGTGGTGAAGTTAAAGATAAGGGCATCCTTTTACATGTAAGCAGCAAAGCAGTGGTCTTTTGCCACTTGTACCCACGACTAATGGTGGGGTGCACTCCACTTTTTGTAGTTAAGGATTAGGTTACTGTATATAACTTGTCTAGTTTGTGACATGTGCACATTTGGTCACCCTTCAGCCTTTATGACATGAATTTGGGTGAGAACTCGTCACATGTTTCCTTCTTTTAGATGTTTCTTTTCCACAATCGTCTTGCGCGAGACTGAGCCCGTTGGGTTGTGCCAGTTCACGGAAATGAGGTGCATGGACGCTCCTCGAGATCACACCTGGCTGGACGCCAAGTCATCGTTGGTGAAGGAAGGAATGTGGTTGGTCTCGAGGACACGAGTCGCGGATGTGGCTTCTGTTTATGTTGTGAAATTGTAGATCTCAGGGGTAGGATCATCTATTTTTGAACATTCCGGCCCCCAATAGACAATAGCTTTCCAGTCCAGAAGGTGATGCTATGGCCACCATTTCTGATAATCATGTGGCACCACCGGTTCTCGAGGTGATGATGATGTACTTCTTCACCTGCGATGACTTAGGCTGCAGATGTCGCTCGAAGCTCCGTGTTTCGGAGCAATCCGCACTTCAGAATGTGGCTGGACCTCTACCCATCCATACAGCTGGTGGTCGTTCAAGGCCTATAGGGTGTATTGTTGCCATGAGGCCTTACTGAATTCTGGACAATTGAGTCAGAAAGGTAGGAAGTCGATTTGGTAGACTGGTTGGAGTTTTCCGGCGTTGCAATCGATCACTCGTACCTCTTTCCGGCAGTTGATGCCATCAATGTGGGCTTTGTACGCTGATTCTGGATGATTCGACAGGGATGCAGCATGATATAACCCGCCTCTAGAAGTCAAGGGGCAAACTCATATCCTCCAAGACAGCTTTAGCTTTCCTTCGCGATGGACCATACCTGGAAACC
>CAXIVM010000996.1:0-42148 GCA_964035705.1 Porites rus
ATCTACAGTATATCTATCTATCTATATCATTCTATATCTGTATGTATATCTCGTCTATCCATCCAACTATTCATTTTATATGTATCATTAACCATTAAAAACAACAACCCTAATATTATATTACTATCATCTATCAATCATCAACTGTCTCATGCATGACTGAACGAATGAACAAATGAACAAATTAATAAATGGATGAATGAATGAATGAATGCATGAAGGAAGGAAGGAATGAAGGAATGATACAAGCCATCAAACAATCAATCATAACTCTGGTTTTTGTGCAAGAAATTGGAACTCGATGCTACACACAGTCGACTTACTGAATGCACGTGAATCCTTGCAAAGACTTTGTTGAAGAGGACTCTGATGGTCTTTCGGTCATGACGTTTTGCGGCCCTGTGGTTGATAGAAAAGATCTTGCACCACCCGAGAGGCCCAATACACCGGCATTACTGAGGTCACCATTTCATGTCTTTGGTGTTCATTGAAGGATTGCCCAAAAATAACCTTGATATGTTTCAGCCACGGAAGGCTGATACTTCAATCCCAGAAGCACAGGCGGGATGGTCGGACTTAAAGAATTACCATTATTTACCAGTCCTCTGCATTTTCGGAGTTGTAGCTCCCATTAGCTTTTCTGTCCATGCCCTCACCCTCTCAAGCAACTTCCACGTAGTTTTCACTCGCATGCACGAGCTCATCCGCCGGTTCTGCCGACTTCCCGCCGGAAGTAAGTCGCCCCATCGACGCTTCGACCGGCGGAGTCGGGATCGAAAAATGGCCTCACCCATTCTTCAGCAGCCGTGTCAACAACCTGGGCCGAGAAGACTCCCCCGGAGAAATACGCTTCTTCTCCGGGTGCGAGTTCGCACGACCATTTGCAAGTGGAAGTTCAGGGGCGGAAGTGTGGTCACAAATGGTTGATATGAAAGGGGATTGCTTTTAGGAAGTGGTGGCCATCTGTGTGGCACAAAACCCTTTTTGGGGGGATTGCAAACATGAAGTTTAAAGCCTATTCGCGGTTTAGCTGCTCTGCCAGAGATGGAAGAGAAGCGAGAGAAGCCTGTTTTGCGCAGTGGGAGCACCATGTTCTTTTGCGGAACCTTGCAAAATGTATGTTAAAAGCATTGCATTTAAGGAGTTCAGTCAGGACACATTCACTTCTCAAGCAGTAGAGGCGGGAAGAAGGGCACAATGCTAATACCCGTGTTCACATCTAAGTACCACATGAAGACACTACGTTCAAAGTCTTTGAGTGCCACTGAGTACTACACTCTCAAAAACTCACATAGACCATGATCATGGCCCCCTGGAAGATTGTTTTCCTCTACCAGCCAGTGGTTTTCAGGGTCCATGTGAGTCTTCCAGGGTGTATTTCTTGTTGGCAGTATCTTCCTCACTTCCTTTCCGCTTTCAGACATGACCGATCTGGCTTTAGGGCACCCCGACAGCCACCTTCCCACAGTCGGCCAGCTCCTCAACGTCATGTTGCCGCCACCGGTGGTTTCGTTGGTCGACGCGGGGTCAACGACATGACTTGAAAAGGTTGTCAAGTACGCTAAGCCACTAAGCAAACGCTTGATTTTGTTGGCATGATCCTGGCAAACTGAAATTGGACCCACCAATTGAATCAAAACGATGTGGTCTTCTATGTTGGTTCTCATCCAACATGTGTTTGGACAAATGAAAAACGAAGTGACAAAAATCCAGAACACGCATCAACCATCATTAACCACATCAACCGCGACAGTTGTCTCCTTGGCCAACCAGGAGGCTCGCTCTGGACCCCGGACGAAGGCAACCATCTGGCCAAGAAAGCAGTGACTCTCGTGCAGCTCCAGTGGTGATCGGTTTCAATCTGTTATATACCCAGTCACTTCGGGAGAGCTACGGCAAGTACCCCAGTCACTTGGGGATTCGACCAACTATGCCTAGTAAGTTGCACAAAGTAACTACATGTTTTCCCCCCCACAGACCGACAGACTCTAGAAGGCCACCACACTTTCCAAGTGAAATACTTGGAATACACGACCAGCGGCAAGACCCACAGGCGGTCACGAAGAAAAGAGACGACTCAGGATCCCTCCAGCACCCAAATCGACATCAACGGGCCTGAAACAATACAAAACCTATGTGGAGACCTATGCCTGTGAAGGCCTGAAACAATACAAACATTCAACGGGCCTATGTGGAGACCTGTTGCTTCATCAGTCGAGTGTGCTACTAGTAGCATCAATTCCATCGAAGTTGCCTCAGACTCCACACGCGTTCTGACACAAGACAATAAAATTCCAAACACTTCACACGTACCAGGAGACCCTAAAAGGTGTGTATATTTTCTGAACAGTTGCGCCTTATGATGCCTTATTCAACACTCCACCAAATCCTTTCCAAGCCATTACTTTGGCTCCTCTGCACGGCTCGTTGGCTCCTCGTGCCCCCGAAGTGCGCTCGGGCCTTGTGACCCATGAGCGCCCCCAGCTGCATGGCAGCCAGGCCCACGGCACCACAGGCCCCGCTCCTCGCCGAGGTGCTGAGCATCTGGAGGAGTCCCGAGAGGAGAGGAAAAAACTCCTCTGGGATCGTAGGTGATTCTTGGGGTTTTGACACTTGACACTAATGATATCGGGTTGATCACTAAGTGTTCCTAGAATGCAGATCTGAAACCAACCATGGTGATTTCACTTGAGTTGCAACACCTCCCAGGAATTCCCAGGTGACCACAGAGCCCCAACGATGGACCAGCCACCCTGGTATCTCTGGACCTTGACACCACACCAACCGATGGATCCCAAGCACTGGGATCCAAGAATCCAAAGGCATCCAAAGGCTGAAATCAAGGCGACGATGGTTCAAGATCATGAACACATATTTCAGATGGGACCCATCGGGACCTTTGATGGGCAAACCTTGGCCAACCGTGCCCGTTCGGGAACTGTTGACTGGCCTGGTGACCGGTGGACCGCTCGACCATCGATCGCGCCCCTCACACGTTGGGCTGCCCCGCACGATGATTTGAGACTGGGGCGCGAAGGGCTTCAGAAACGCCAGCGCCGCGACCTCGCCAGCACGGGCCGGGCTTTGAACAGCTGCGAGGGTCGGGTCACGTGGTGTTCGGGTCGCTTTTGACAGGAACTCCTGTGCCCGGCAGCCGAGCTCCTGGCCCATCGAAGGCAAGGACAAACCCCCCATTCACCCATCGCAGGCACTGAGGATGTGGGCTGATTTGCCCATTCGGGGTGCCTAGCAGATCTGCTCACTATAGGCTATAGTGGCAAGGCCGGTACTGCGGCGCTGAATAGGTCGAGGTAAAGCATCCAACTCCACTATCCATGGGATTGGAACTGTTGCCTACATCAGGATGCTTTAAAAACATATATGACCAACAAAGACTTTAAAACACCATGCTCCAGATAAACCTCTCCCACCTGAGGAGGCACTTGTTCATCCTTGTCTGATCTTTTCTGTCCGCTCATGGGAAGAATATGTGTTTTCAGAGAAGAAGGGATCATAGGGGGAACTCACTTGAACTCACTAAGTCACCAGATACCTTCCTAAGTGTCCTGTGCAGGGACTTTTCGTGAGCTCATCCCGATCTCTCAAGGACAGTCACTGACTGACAGAAAGTCCTGACATGCTCCACTTGTGCATCCTGCAAGGATGCAGGTGCAACAGTATCATGAGACACTCAACAGTATCATGGTTTCTGCTTTCTGACCGACCAACCGGGTGCTCCAACCCTCCAAGAAAGCCCAAGCATCCAACCTCCACCGACCGCGTTGTTCGGGATCCCCCAGCTGTCGAGGTGGTACAGGCCGCGATCTGATTGAGGCCCACGACCTGAACGACGGCGGCGTTTTGAAGCCGAATCCGGTTGACACAGGTGTGAAGGGGGAAAAAGGGAAAAGGGGCGAACACAATCGGGAACTTCATGGCAGGGGTTAACTTCTGCAACCATCCTACTGGAACAAAATTGTACATTTTGTATCATTTTGTTATATCTTCCACAAACGCCCGGCCCATCCCAAGATCCTTTCCAAGTGGCGAAGAATTCTGAAGCTTTCTAGCCTTCCAACCAATCTCAACCCAAACATGACACTCCCCCCTAGCAGCTAGGCTTTCTCACCATGGGGTTCACTGGATCCCCATTTTTGTTGGCTTCTGGATCTACCTCATTGGAGCATACCTTGTCAGACCTGGAGCATACCTTCTGGATCTTGTCTTCCAACAGTCTCACTTTTCATCAACAGTAATTCTTTCAAGAATAGGCTCATCAACATTCGAATCTTATTCGATGCCATCCGCCCAGTGAAAATCCCAGTCACTTGAGACACAGGAACGAACGGGATTCGTCCGGTCTAAAAACATCGCTGGGTCAGCTGGGCATAGGGTCATCACTCTTCCAAGCCAGCTGATCTTGTCTTCACTCGTCCGGATGCCCGACCGTCGATTCACTTATTGCCCTGGGCCACCCTGACCGGAGGCACCTGCCCAGCTCAGGGTAAGCTGATGAGGCAGTGAATGTTCCACGCAAAAGGATAGAACATGATCCATGAGCACAAAATGCAGCACACCCTCCCCTGTTCCGTATAATTTTGGACATGTTAACCATATATGAATCAAGGCTTGGGATATCCAAATCGCTCCTATCATGAGCACCTGGTCCAGGTCGGTCCACATGGACCGGATGGAAGGCACGTAGTGTGGAACAATTTGAAAGCTATGATACGAGTGGCGAACAAGACTTTGTGTCCCCAATGCCAAAACAACCGAGAGTATTTGGTGTTGTCCCCAATCGGTTTCCAGTGTTTGGGAACGCAAACAATGAGCTGTTTGCAATCAAATAAGGGTATCAACATAGTGTTGGCCATGACTCAAGTACGGATGCTCATATAGGATAGTCGAACGATGATACTACAATAGATGATGATAGTAGGACACACTTAGTCCAAGACTATACGTTGGACCCCAACACCCGTCGGCGTGTGATAGAGGATGTCTGTGTGGTTGTTCTGCTGGAAATTATAAATGGTGAGAAGTTAGAAGTGAAAACCTGGTGTGACGGCATAGGAAAGTGTGTACAAATAAGTACAAAATAATATCCTTATATATTATAATATAAGTATCAATTGTATATCCTATGCCATGGATAGCCGGGTCTACCGTTGACCCCGGCCCGGCCCGAGGCCCGGCCCGGCCCGGCCCGTGCGAACTCCCTTCCCCGGCGCAGCCGTCAGGAGGCCAGCTGACGCAGTGGACAAAGGAAGAATCTATGCATCAAGATGTATCCACAAACATGTTAGAGGAGGGATCGGCAAAGTGTTTTTAGTCTGTGCGAATAAACCCCTTTCTACTGTTGTCGGTCTACGGAGCTGGAATGGGGGTTTAGTTTTGATTAAACCCTTTTTGGTCGATTGATATTCATACCCTTGGGTTTGGGGTTTGGATCAGGATGTAAACCCTTTGTGATCGAGTGAGGGCCCTTACTCGACCAAAAAGGGTTTAATCAAAACTAAACCCCAAGTACAGCTCCGTAGACCGACAATATTAGAAAAGGGTTTATTCGCACAGACTAAAAAACCAGCCGATCCATCCTCTATAAAGTGTTTGTGGGTACATCTTGATGCATAGGTTCTTCCTTTGCCCACTGCGTCAGGTGGTCTCCTTACGCCACGCTGGGGCGGTGGATTTGAGGTGTGGTTCGGTGAATTCCACAAAGGACCTATACAAATGGAAGGACCGCAGTGGACCGGCCCGGACCGCCCGGACCGACCCGCAGTGGCCCGGCCCGCGGTGGCCCGGCCCGCCCGGACCGGCCCGGACTATCCATGTATGCGTAGGAACTGCGTGAAAGCATAGGAACTGTTCCGTATGCAAGACATCTGCATCGTATCCTTATACAATATTTATTGTGGAACTCTTGCCGAAAGACTCCTCATCGAGGTTTTCCTCCAAAACCACTGTAAGGTTCACTTCTGGCCATCTCCGTTTATGTTTGAAAAAATCACACCTGCAGGCGCTTGGGGTCTCATGTTTGGTCTTTTAACACCCACGAGACCCAAGCGGAGACCATCAAAGAAGTTGCAAAACGATCAAATCAGCTTTTTGTTGTTCTGTACTTCATCCATGCGCGAGGTAGCCAGGGTTTCTGCTGATCCACTCCGCGCGCGCGGGTGCCGCGTGTGCGGGAATCGTCCTGAAGGATCATGGCCCTCTTCTCATCCAGCACTAAGCGCTTTTGCCAGGTGCCGTGGCCTGGGCTCTCGGGCGAAGCGAAACAAACAGTTGGTGAAGGATAGGGAGAGGCCAGTTGTGAAGGATTGATAGATATACTGGCATATACATGTATTTATACTATATATATTACAGCATCATGCAGCTATCCATCTGCAAATCGCGGAACACCGGGAAAAAGCTGTGTGTTTCGGAAGAACACTTCGGCACTGCCGGTGGAACACTTCGGTCGGTCAGTGGCAGCTTCCAGGTTTGTCCGTCACTGGGGCTCCCAAAACCAAAGACAATCTACGATGGAACAGCAGGGTCTGAAGGCATGAATGCCTTTCTTTTTTCGGTTTGTCCTGTGCTGACCCCACGACAAAGCCAGGAACTGTATATCTGTAACATGCTATGGGAAATAACTCTTCGAAGAGCTAGGACTGCTTACCACCAAGAATATCCTATTTTCGAGCATGTTGTGGCAACTGAGATCCCCTGCGAAGGAACATGTCGAGAATTGGTTACCGTTGTCCACTAGTCATTCCAGGACTACACTGCACAAAGTGTCTTTTACACCCCATGATTAGTTTCAAGATGTCCCTGTGTTAGACATGCTGCACATGTAGTAGGCGTCTGTTGCTGTTGGAGTGTCAACACTTGTTCCCTCTTCTGTTGTCAGCTCTTTTCCTTTGGCCGCTCTTATACGATTCTCGTTGGGTGCATGTCCGTTCTGGTCCACATGGTGGGCTCTTCGGACTCCGTCAAACCGGGACGCGTCGATTCATCGGACGTCTCGAGGTTCGGGTCGGGGACTCCCAGCGATCATCGTTGAAGAACTTCCGCAGCAAGAAAGCAATCCTTGCAGAATGAAAAATGGAAGAGCACCCTCTTTTGAGAGGCCAAACGAACCACTAGAGTGCCACTAGGAGTTCCGTAGTAGGGGTGGCATTCGACCAATCCAGCAAGTGGTTCATGGAGATTTATCATGAGCCTCCATACAATGTGCAGTGGTTCACAGGGACAGGTCTAAATTGTAAACATGTCAACCTGGCAGAATTACTTTCCTACATGTACGGTCAGCGTCGCTTCGCAACATTGAATGACATGTGATCGCCTGAAGTTAAAAGAAACGCGTATAGATGAAGACCCAAATCACCTCACCCAGGAACGGGTTGGTTGATGTTGGTTTCAAACAACGAACTTGTCACCAGGTGGTTGGAAGAGATAGGTCAGACGTAGAACACACTTGATTGGCCTCACAGGTCTTTCCCCTGTCTAATAACACTTTCAGGTGCTTGTCTTCCCTCCAAACATATCACCCCGGAGACCGATCACTTCGCCGTTTCAATTCCAAAGCACAGCTACGTCGCTACGTAGTATACCCTTCCTAATTGCAAACGAACATGGCAATCCACTGAAACCCCTGTGCGGAAGGTTTGTTGGATTCCTTGAAACCCGGTTTGATGGTCTTTCTTCCTGTCGTCTCGCCTTTTTTGGTCGCCGTCATCGTCAGCGGGACTGTCTCAGTCCTGGCGCCCTCCGGCACGTGATCACTGGCAGACTTCAGGACAACACCAACCTCAGACCGCCAGGGCCGCCAGGGCCTCCAGGGCCGCCAGGGCCGCCAGGGCCGCCAGGGCCAGGACGCCAACACCAACGAGACGACCTCGACGACTGCCTCTCATGGACCTCCTCTTGCCATGGCGGGGTTGGTTTTCGGTTTGCCCCACTGGTGCCTCATGGACAAAGAACAAGTAAACTTATGCAAACAAAAATGGGCCCAAACCAAAGAAACCCCCGAGTCTCCTCCAATCAGTGGCTAAACCAGCCAGTGTATCAATCAATAACGTAGTTTCTTCGAAGACTTGGAAGAGCTTGTTATTTCTGTTGGGACCAGCAATGTTTAGGACGACATCCAATGGCTGCCCGAGCTCTTCCAATGTTCCAAATTCTGAATAAAATAACCCAAGGTAGACCAGTAGACCAGCTCCCCTCTCCTCGGACGGGGCGCGGGTAGACCGGGCGCATGTTTCGTCCCTCGCCGGATGCCCCTCACCGGCTTAACGCTTCTTCCACATTTAGGATCCAGCCGAAAAATTAGAGGATGCTCGAAAAATCTAAACCCATCACGACCCAGCCCTTGAAATCGCCAACCCGGTCTGGTTGGGAAAATCAAGTTACAACACTTCATGACCTGCAGAACTTCAATGCGGAAGAATCCTCTGAAACTGAGATTCCGGCGCCCTCCACGCCCATGACATGGGGCAGTTGAAGATCTGCAAACATGCCGCTGCAGTTCTGGGCCGAGTGAGGAACATCAAGAAATACAAACAGAAGAAGGGTGCAACTCGCTACGATGGCACCAAAATAGGTGGTCGTCTCAACTGCGGATTCCTTGATCCTTTAGTAGATTCTGAGAAGTTGTTGCCTACATTTACGGTGAAAACTCATGTCACTGCAAATTCGCTGAACATCGAATCTATATAATAAGAAGATTCATAAAAACATCATATATCATGTATACAACATGATACCTTCCGTTGCTTCAAAACAACGGCTGCCGTGGCAGAAACGGAGCAGCAAACTCCCGTTGTGATGCTGAAGAAAAGGAATGCAGCTCTGGTGCTTTTGATAAACTACACTCCAAATACGTACCGTATGTTAGTAGAATGTCTAATGTCTCTGGCTGCCTTGCTCCAAGGTCGGCACAAACATCTCTCCGTCCAACGGCTGAACGCTGCTGTATTCCACTTGAACCTCAGGCAAGTCCCGTTGCATGGTCCCGGGGGCGCTAGGACCTCGTGGCGTTCTGTGGAAGAGCAACGATCTGGGAATACTGATCAACTCCTGAAATTGTAAAATGCATCTTTGAGCGAGCGGCAACACCTCGTAATTCTGAATGAGCATCATCTTATATCTCTTGGTGTTATCGTGTTTTTGGGGTTTTGGTATATCAATATCGTTTTCACAAATGCGCTATGTACAGTTCGGCAAGGTCTCGGGATACACAGGCATGCATGCGAGGAGCATTAGCGATTGTGACGATGTGCCACTCTCAATCTAAGGTCTGCATGTCAGCAGCTGAACATGTCTAGGTCCCTGCTTTCCTGGGACTGCGTCAAGGCACATGTCGTTTTTTCCTGCAACTGAACTCATGCTGAAACTTGCGGACGGGACACTGGCTTCCAATAGCAGGCTTGGTAATAAAAGCAGGTTATAATTGTGTTCTCGTTCTGTGTCGTTCAAGACGCCCTGCACACAGGCCCAATTCAAGTCTGCTGTTTCTCAACTTCAATTGCATTGGTCCCCCAAACAGCGATAAGAATTGAGATTGGGACAGCCCAGCAAGTCAAGCCCATCTCTTTCAAACTTGCCGGCCACCCTTGCAGGTTGGAGTGTTCAATAGATCATGCTAATCGTGGAGGGTTTATTGTTCCCACTTAGCTTACATGTGGAGTTATATGTCGTGCCCGCTGACCCGATACCAAAAGATGAAGGGGAAGAATTCACCCTCGTGCTAGTTTGCAACGGAAAAGGGAGGAAACATCTGGAGCAAAAGGTTGTAATGAATGGCTTTGAACATGCTGGTTCCTTGTATCTTTGGAGGGCATGAAGATTTGACCAGTCTGTGACTGCACTCCCCACATCTTGGGAGCAGTTCTCCCCTTTATGAAACTTGATGTGTTTATCCAGGGGTAAAGTGTTTTTGCATACCCTGCAAGCCGCCCCACCCAGGACCCCCTTGGTTTCCAAGGAAATCGGATTTGCTATCTTGCGTCTTCTGTGTGTCAAAATGAGGGGAGCACCTGTTTCCATGTCGTGAACCTCTAAATACACCTCTTCTAAGGCTCAGGACTTCGGGTTGCCCCTTGCTTTGGGCCACGGCCATGGTGTTGCATCAATTGTCACGGATGTTTTGGCAGGGAAACGCATCAAAGCTTGTTCTCCTTAAACAAAGACACTAATTCCCCTTCCCCAAAAGAATATGGCTTATCTACTGTCCGGTCCAACGCCGACAGAAAACGGCCAAGTCAACGAAGGCCAAGCAACCAGCAGCTCCCCAGGACGAAGGCGCCTCGGAAGCCATGGAATGCCATGGAAATGCCACCGGATCTTGATGTGAAAGACACAAACAAGAAACATATATAAACATGAAATTGGAAGCAGGTAAAGTGGCATTCTTCCAATTGGATGTTTATTAACATGTGGAAGACATTTCAAAATTAAATTGGAAGAATTGGAAGGTTTAAATATGTTTATGGTGGCAAGTGAAGGCGCCCTACTGCCAAGCCGTCAGCCGTGTGCTGGACGGAAGAGTCTCTTCTCGGTGTGGGTCTGACAGGACGAGTGTCCAGACGAGTGTCGGGACCCGTCGAAAAACGGTAATTTCAATGGAAACTTTCCAAAGAACAACCCACGACCCAATGAGGGAGGTCGAAACGAACGTTCATGAGCCCAGTCCAGTCGAGTCGGACTTGCGGGTCTTTCTATCATATTCTAGAACACATTTGAATATGGAGAGGGTGTGCTTGGGAGAAGGCACCCGTTTCCCAAAACCCCTTAAAGCACTGCACCGTAGATACCATCAACATCCATCAACACTACCATCAACAATTGCAGACAACTTCTCTGAGGGCTGGGTGAAACACATTTTGTTCAACATTTGTCAAAAGAATACTTGGGAATGGAAGAACCTTTCATGAATGTTACTTATTTTCTTTTTAACAAAGAAGACCTGATAAGGAGAGAGACTTGTATGTATGGAAAATAAGTCTTGTAAAGAATAAAACACAGGATTGCAAAGTATGCACATGGTTCTAAAAGGCATTGTACCGGAAAAAATAAGAAACACTGGGTGTGGGCAAAAGAATCTTCGGATTGCCAACATACTTTTGTTCAGGATATGCTTGTTCAACCTCACGAAGACTGTATATAAAATGTGTTTGATTGTGTTTACACAACATGTGAACCACCTTTTGCACATATACCAGTAGACACCAACAGTAGACACCTAGAGGCTTGGGAAGGGCTTTGTGTTCAAGGAGCGAGATCTTCATAGGACAGTTGTACAATTGAACAGCATGATGTGCCCACAAAAGAGTGAATTACTATGTGTAATACATATATATGCAGGCTGTGTTGATATGTGTGACGCATATATAACCCCTTTTTATATGCAAACGAGTTTGTAAGAAAGATTGGGGGACAAGAGGAAACACCGAGGAGGACATATTATGATTTGATGCACCTTCATAGAAGATGTGACCTTTTTGTTTGAAAGACACTATCACAACAAATGAATACATAGAGGATTATAGAGGATTAGACGTGTTTAAGGAGAAAACCGTAAACCTTTCAAAAGCAGGGCCTGGGAAGCCTGGGACAGGAATAGACTTGGGTTGCGATCGGGAGGACTTTGTAACACATCGGGTTGAGATCCAAAACAGCCTTGTATTAAAGCAAACAAACGTTTCAAACGAAAAGGCATAGACAGAATGAGCAGCTTGGACAAAAAATAAACTTTGTCATGGAGGTCAGCGTTGCAACAGGAAACATTTTGTTGCAAAGGAGTTCTTAAACGGCCTTACAAAGGACACTATGCTTTGGAAGGAATATGGCCAATATGGCGGAGCAATTTTGGAAAGCGTCCATTCGCTGTGCGCTTCCTCTGCGAATGAGACACAAACAAAAAAGGCGTACTTCAGCACCTCATGCTGCGGAAACGTGGGACCCAAGTCTGCCCTGTTGAGGGGAGGGCAAACCAACAAATGAAAACAACACCAACAACAAATCACACAAAATCACCCAAGTCCCCACATACAAGCTGCAACATTTGTGTTGGATGCTAGATTTTGAGTCAAACCTTTTTAGGGTTTGTTTGTTGATTTTGTTTGCTTGGTTCAGTTTTTTTATTTTTGTTATGTTTGTAGTCTTTCTTGATTTAATCGTTTTTGTAGCATCGCCAAATCTCTGGGGACCTGGTAGCCTCATAGAATCCTGACACCTTGGCATGCTTGCTAAGATTTTGGCAACATTAGCTCAAAACCTGGTCTTTTGATGTTGTTTGAGGTGTTTGAAGCAGAATTTACTGTAACACAGTGTTTTTGTTCATCGTTTGCACAAAATACATCCGAAGAGCATCCAGGTTGAACTAAAAAATTCCATAGTTCCAAGGCAATGCAAGAGTTTATTTATGGACAGTTTTGGACGACGCCAAACAGAAAATTGCAGACTGGTACGGCACCACCTGGACCTACATGCCACCTCTTGAAAATGATGAAGTTTTTTCGTTGGCAACCTACGGATCCATACTCAAGACTGCTACCCTGAATTCATCATCCATCATTCTCAGCTTTCCTCAACCCCCAAAACCATGGACAGAAATATGTGAACATTGCACTCTCTGAGTTTCCCTGGAAAACAAAGGCTCCCCTTTTTGGCATCTGTTCACTTCTTCATTCAAAAACCGACTTGCAGCCCCCCAAACAGCCAGCCTTTGCAGCTGATCCACGTACTCCCATCCCATAAGTCCCATCCCTTGCCCTTGATCATCCATCCCTTGCCCTTCCAACCTCCGAACCCGCGAACGCCTTCGAACCCCGAGAAGGCGCCCGTCCTTGGGGCCCCGCCGGCCGGACCTGACACCGACCTCCGTCTCCCGGCGCTCGGAGCTCCGGGGCGCCCGGACTCGTCTTGAAAGACTTGGCGCAGCTCCATGGTGCCGGGGCGGACGAGCCTGGCGGAGGGGTCGAGTCGGAGGCCGACGTCGGTCCTCCGACTGGTCCAGTGCGACATCCCATCTGCATGAGGCGCCTTTTTGAAAGTCTGTTTCCATGGGCTTCCCTGTGACATGTGGTGTTCTGATTGGGTGTGTTCCTGGTTTAGGTGCAGAAAAGCCACATCTAGATTGAAATGGACGAATCAGTGGTGGGAGATGAATTCCCCCAAATCACAGCCACCTCCTCATGTTGGGTTCGGGAGTGGGAACGGGTGAGGTCATCTCCAGAAGTTCCAAACTACCACCCAAAAATCTGGGCCCTACCATGTGGTGTGGACATGTGTGTGGTACGTGTCTTCCGCCAGCGACGCAAAGTGTATACGGCATGCACATTGGGCGCACGTGAGCGCCAAGGATTTCGTGGACATGGCTGCGCATTTGAGCAGAAGCTTGAGATGAGGGTTTTTAAGTGGTTCCACCTCACGATTAGGACCGGTCATGCTTTTGTTGGGAGGTGGGTCAGGGATGGTCAGGGTCTTTCGTGAGATGTCTTTCGCACTTGGGTTCCAGGGGTTCGCACTTCACTTTGAGAATCGCAGCTCCTCCAGGCAACAGTTTCCAAACTCCCGAGCCGTTTCCCTGGAAAAACATGTGAACTGGACTTTCCATCTGTTCATACCTAAAATTTTGTGGGGTGTCACCAATCCCCAAAAAAGGGTTTGCAGGGGGAACTTGGGAACTTCGCGTGTCAACGTACACCCGAGGCTTGGGTTGCGGATGGTGACTGTAGGTCGATGGGTCTTTGAGCTGTCATTCGACACGCGTACGCTTTGTTATTGATGTTTCTGGAGTTCTGACACACCATGATTCCATTGAGCCAAAGGCCATCGGAAGACACCAAGGTTGACCAACATCTATATAGAAAGAACAGGTGAAAATAAGAAGAACCTATAAACAGCATCCCTATACCATAGAATGGAGCTTCCTCTGGGGTAAACACACTCCCACAATCCAAAGGATTCGAATCCACCTGATATCAAAAACACGCTATGCTGCCAAGCCGAAAAAAAAAAGAACACGGCTGGGGCCAATGATCAGCGGGTCGACAGGTCGTGCGTTCACTTCCCGTAGACTTCAGGTCCCAGGTCTGTAGGAATCCGGTTCAATTCTGTTTGAGACCCCCAGCATGTCCCAAACAACACACAAACACGTAATTCATCATGAATCATGAACATTTAAATACACACGGCTTGAACGAGTATATGTTCTGATTCATGTTCCTTCACTACAACTAATGCTATAAAGCGGTGTTGAGTTGCAGCCTAGTCGTGCAGCATCTTGAATAAGTGCAAACAAAACACGTTGGGACCACAACACTCGGCTTGAGATTCTCTGAAACATTCTGAAACCATTCAAAAAATAGACCTATAATAAGTACAAGTCCCATTTGTGACTTGGTGTGGGTCAACAAATATAGATTGATCACACACGCCTGAACACCGTAGGCTTAAGAAGGGGCCATGATCCAAACAGCGGACCCCATGGCTCCCTTTAAAGCGCGATCTGCTTGACCCACCAGTGGAGGGCAGTGTTTTTTGAAGGCGTGGCTGATGCCACCACTGTGGCTTCACACAGCACAAATCGATGAGGAGAGCAAGCCGCAAGAGCACAGATGTGGGGATTGTTCTTTGCAATTCTTATTGTGGTTGTCATTGGTTGATTGGGAGTGCTGAGGCCACAGGAAACACCTGCAAATTGGAAGAGCAACAGTTCAACTCTCAACAGTCTTTCTGCAGCGACACGCGTGAGTTCAAAGAAACAAACCGCCCCATGTCAGTCACATGCAGCGCCACTGGTGAGGGACCACCCAACTTACTCAACATGATTTAAGCGCCCATTCCTGTCTTCGGGAGCGATTGCAGGAATGTGGGCGTTGACGATCGAATCATAGAAATGCCATGTTGTGAAAGAATAAACCCAAGTTCATCGTAGAGAATCCAAGTTCATACAAGTTCCAAAGAACATTATGTTTTTCCCAATTCTGACATGATTCCCATGTGTCATGTGTCTGCAGATTTTGCTGGACCCATACTCTTCTGTCATTTTGCAACATCTGAGATAGACTATAGGTTGGATTGGAGCCTGCCCTGCTTTCCAAGGCATAAATACTCATGAAGACCCTAAAGAAGAACGCAAAAAAAACTGCACGTTTTATTGCACAAGAGTCGATATCTACAGCCATCTCTGATGAAATCTCTTTTCCCCACATCGACTCTTCACGGAACTGTACAATGACACATCAGAACCGCACTCACTTCTCTGCATGTGAGGAAGCGACGTCTTTCAACCTGGCGTGAACAACTCACTCACCTGACGTTCAACTGGAATGGTGCAGCCGTTGATTGATGGATTACATCCTGCACCACCCGTTTTCAAAGCGTATTGTACAAAAAGCTCCAAACGTGAGCCAGTGGCTGGTGAGCTTGCACCCACAACTTTCATGTTACCCCTGCTGAGCTGAGTTGCAACACGCACCTTGGCCACAATTTCTAGACTTTACCTAGCCAAAGACACTGCATGTATGGAACATTTGCCTACATTTGGGGTGGTTTTAAGAGTCGATGAAAGGTACAGTAAATATTCCATACACGGATTGTTTGAGTAGTTTACCACGTTTCAAGTTTGGCAAGGTGTTTTATGTTGAACCTGGTTTGGCCGCACAAAACTGTATTTGTGCTCTACCTTCAACATCCTTCAAAGCCGCCCACTATCACTATCAGCTGTGCTGAGTGTGAAACTAGGACAGTATGGTATGAACTTCCCTGCCTGTACAGCTCATCGAACGCCTTGGTTCCAAATCTCCTGGTCGCAGTCGTTTCAAACGCCGCGAAGGGATTCATGCACGTTCCGGCTCATCCTCTTCACCAGATTGGGGGTCTTTCATCAACTTTCCAGACTTTCCGTCTTTGAGCATCAACTTTCCGCACAAAAAACGTGTCCTCCCGGGTCGTGAAAATAGAAATAAACTGAGTGAAACTGAGAGAAACGATCTACATAGGGAAAATCCACTCAAAAAGGGCAGCAGAACAGCGACGAAAAAACGTCTCCAACAGCCACTATGAAACTAAATCCTTCTACTTGGCATCAAAAGCCACACTCAAAAGATCTCAAAAACCAAAACAAAACTCTCATGATCTCCTGTGGGTATAAACACACCCTTCCAGTGAGTTACCAACCAATCCAAAAAAGAAAACGACACCAAACGGATAGCTCTCCTCACAAAAGATGTCGGCCTCTGCTGGGGAGGCAAATTCGAAGATGTAGTCCTTTTGCTTCACCTTCACAAATCCGCCAGAGGAGAATCAACAACCAACCCAACAGGTCGCGGAATCTAGTCTCCAAAGTCCCTAGTCTAAGCTCAAATATGTAGTACCACACCCATATTAAGTATTTCTTTGCTAAACAACTACTTACTTGTGCCACTCTTCTACTTCACTTCCATCCTGTGACTCCGGTCCGCTGATTCGGGGCGTCTCATGCGCCTGCCCAGTGCGGAGCTCTTCGGCTGTGAAGGACATCTCCAAGATAGTGTCGCTTGTGAGGTGGATGCGGTCCTGCCCAGGTGGACGGCGGAAGGAAGGTGTTCGGTATTCAAACACAGAATGAGAAACAATAATAAACTGTTTGAGTCATATTGCTACATTATGATAATGTTAAACACTAGTATATTGCGTATATTGTTTCACTGTATAAACATAATAGCTTTAACATTGTCCAATATACAAATTATTGTATATATCATATTGTTTCACTGTCTTCGCAAACTGCAACCGTCTTGACAAACATCGGTCCATGCCACTGGGCAGCGGCACCCGGCACTTCACCTCGCCGGTCGTCAAGTCGTCGACCGTGGATATATCGGGGTGCGGACCAGCGGGTCTTGCCAAGTACAACGATGCCGATGTAACTCACAAGAGTGACAGCATGTTTTGAGAACCTCAAATTCCGGAGGTGCGTGCAAAGTTGAATTGTTTATGAATGGTTTGGAGTTGTAGAAACAAACTTTGCACCAGCATCTGTCAGGTTGATCTTCTCTCAGAAGACATGAGAGGTCCAATTACACAGTTTGTCTTCAACCTTCATAATTGTGGTAGAAACAAAAAACAACAAACAAACAAACCGACAAAGTTTTGAGTGGTTCACCTTCAGCGTGCTGCCGGTGGAGAAGACCGTTTCTCTCGATTAGAGCACCCCGTTTTTTGCTCATTTAGAAAAGGGTACACACATTTGTGGCATGTCTAGATTTTGTCGTGGCGGGGTATTTCCCTGTTGATGTGGTACGGCATTCCTTCCTGTGGAGGTTGAGGCCTTCAGCAGTAAGATACTTGTCCATAACATTCTATAACTGTGCTAGGGTTGTTTGATGCCCGGACCAACATCTTGCTGTCTGCTCTATGCAAATCCGCCATTGCCACTGAAAAAAACTCAACAAACTTCACATGGAAATTGTATGTTTTTTTGGTTTTCCCGATTTGCTGGGCCCTTCGGTTTTTCTTGACCACTGTTTCTGTGACATGTTGAATCTCCGGTGACCCCAAACATCCAGCAGGTCCATACTTTTAATCACCTTGGTCTTGACCAACGTCGCCGAGGCAATCCCATTCTCCAACCCCTGGCCGTCGTCGAGGCAATGACCAACGCCACACCTGGCTGGTTGAGTTCTTCTCGAAGACCAACAGCTGCCCAGGCCGCAGTTCCAAACCTCGTCGGTCGTGGCGAACTTCTGCTTGCAAGCGATAGACCTGGCAGCTTCGGTGCCGTGCGGTTCGCGGACGCAGACGGTGGCCACGTATGGATGGTTTTTTCCAAGTTCAAGGGCTCCATCTGGCGAAGGTTGAGGCAAGATTGGTAGGGTCACTTTTGGTGTCACTGGGTGCACCATAGACTCACCCATATTGGTATTTAAAAAACATCTGAGTGTCCATTCTGGTTCATCGCAAACAACACTACGTCACGTTGCCTCTATGTTTGAGGCTAATCATGTGAATTAGTTGAGCCTGAAATGTTTGGGCGACAAGTTTTCACCAACATGATGAAACACCAATTGTTTGGGTCTGGAGTAAAGTGAAATGCTATTGAGCAAAAACAACTAACAACCCATGATTATCCTGCCATCGGCTTGAAATATCAAACAACATTCACAAACATGTGTCAAAACCAAGTATCTGTCATGGGGAAACGCAGCCATGCTGCCCAAACCAAGTGCGCAACTGTAAGGGGGTGGATTTAGATATATTGGCGTATAATGGGGTATATGTGTATCTGTAAAATGGTGTGCCAATACACCACCAAGCAACCGCTTCAGGGTGCTTCACTCCACCACCGGTCTCCAGCGACCGGTACGACGAACAACGCACCTCGAACTTCAGGTCGCTGGGATCCGAGGTCCTCGAGCGTGAGATGAGTCGGATGGGATGCTGACATGGTGTCCAAATGCTTCGCCACTTTCATTGGAATCATCATCCGTTTTTCTTGGATCGAGGAAAAGAATGACCAACAAGGTGTAAAGGAGTAAGTTAGTTCAGTTTTATGGGATGATATGGGATGTGTGTGTTGTCACTAGTTGATGAGCTTCCTAACAAAAACACGTCACGGTCACAGTCGTTTCATTGTTATTCACTCGAGATCCTACAGTACATCGAAAGCTCGAGGGATCCATAGCTCGGGTCATTCCCCGATCGAGCCGAGATCACGAACGACAAACACCATGATGGTCGAGCCGAGTTTGGTTGAACAAACAAGAACAACATCCTTGGTGGCTCGCAGCTACGACCATAAGGAAGGAACCATGGTCTACTTAGTCTACTTTTCAAGGCGTTGCAACCGCTTTCCAGCGGCAAGTGGGTAGACTGGCGACTTACCAATCACATACATCTCTTGGCAGCTTCAATGCCAATTTTTGCCAAGAATCCGCGATCCACTACAACAGCTCCAGCTGCCTTCCTCGCTGCGGCCGCTCCGCGCTTCACTGGCGCGGGTGGGTGTGCAGCTGTGATCCCTGTCGTCACTGTAGTCCTGGCCGCAACCACAGCATCTGGAAGGTGGTTAACCATTTGGGGTCCTCCGGTTAACTATCAAGAAACTAGAAACCTGATCTCAGCCTGGTGTTTCATTGCTTGGGGGGCCATAGGTAGCGATTGAATGGCAAGCAGGTATTGACATGGTACATCATGTTAATCGTTCTTTTGGAAGGCGGACCGCATGCTGGGCACAGTCCAGACTGCTGGACATGGTCCAACTGGGCCAAGTTCGCCCAGGTCTTGTGGCTAAGCCCAGTTTAGGCCGCACCGGCAATTGAGGGTTGTGGTGACCGGTCAAGCCTGGGAAATAAAAGGGGGCAGCTCAAACTCCCAAAGTGTCTTTTCTTTTCAACAACAGTTGCCAAGAGGTTCTACGTAGGTTCTACGTGTGTCTTAGGTCACATTTTATCCTGAAAACACAGTGGAGCGCGGAGTCGAGCTAAGGTGGGAACAGCACCCATGGTGGCACCAGTATACTCAGCCATGTCTAGTGATAGAAATCTTGGACATGAAATAACACATAAGTCTAAGAAAGCAAGGTGTGCGTTACTGTCTACCCTGGGCCATGAAAGGACTACATGGTCGATGAAACATCTCCTACAAGTACCAGGGGCAACTGACAAACCATGAGAGAGAGAGAGAGAGTGGCATCACCATGCACTAACCAGATCTTCAGGGATCTTTAGGGATCTTTAGGGAACTTAGTCAACTGTGACGAACTAAAACCACAAAACCTCCGGAACTGCTACGTAGCAACTAGCCACCATGTTTTCATCCAACAATAGCTAAACTGCAAAGGCAACACTGAAGGAACTACTCCATTTTGTCTGGCCCAAGCAAACCCCCCTGCCTTTGCAGGCGCAGGTCCATTCTCCAGCCGCAAGAGTGTGGGAGCCTGGCACCCCAGCCCCTTCTCCATCCATCCCTTTGATCCCCCAACGAAGCTTGAGCAGGTCACGGATCACCGGTGCTTCTCCGAGAGTCACCGATGCTAAGCGGTTGTCCGGCACTCAACAGCTATCGTTCTCACGTCTCCCAGGGCGGCGCAATGCAGTAACTAGGTGTATTACATCACCGTTGGAGATCCACAAAAAGGTTTGCCTGTGACACTGTGGTCCATGAACTTTGCACAAAAGGGCAGACCTGTAGTCTGCCACTCAATAAAAGACGCCCATTTGAGCTCTGCAAAATACGTATGATTAAACCCCTATGTCGCATAACGTTCTTACGCTCCTGCTTACGCCTTTCTTACGCGACCACAATGTGAGCTTACGCGCCACGGATGTTGAAGAAGACCTTACGCAGATCTTACGCATCTGCATTTTCACAGATGAGAACCATACTCCCAAGGGAAATACTTACGCGATCTTACGCGAAGGCTCCTGTTGCAGGTGAGCGGGCGACAAACACATGATCACTAAGAGTCCGAATCAGCAGAGGAAGCAAAGGATCACTAGCATCTACTTACTGGCTGCTGTAGGCATATGAAAAGTTGGCTTACGCGAACCTTACGCGGAGCTTACGCGAACCTTACGCCACCAAACCCTCACCAAACGGAGCCTGGCATGTTATGACATGTTATGATGGGGCTGACTTGAGAAAGGTTTGATACAGAGTTGCAAACACAAACAAGCACAGTGCACACACCTGAAACGCAGTGCACACAAATGTCAGTTCCCAAGGGTTTCAAAGCTCTCATGGTCCATACAGTTCCTTTCTTGACAAGTGTGTGCTAAGAATCTACTATATAATGAAAACACAACCATATGGCAAGCTTACGCAACATGCGTGTCTCACAACTCCCTTACGCAACCTTACGCTCTTCAGGTTTTTGCTTACGCCCAAGTTCCATATGACAAGGCCTTTACTTAGTTCATCTTGGGAGGTTTCTGCGGTGCTCATTTGGATGCACGGACTTGCGAGTCTGAGCGCGCCCACGCCAACCCTTGACGGTATTCAGTGGGTTTGGGTGGGTGTGTGAAACTCTCATGAAAAGGTGAGAAATCATGCCGAGTAGCTATACGAACGAACAGCATAAGGCAGCAACGAACAAAAGATATGATTTCGGATGTGGCCTTTTCGAGATTAAATTCAAAGTTAATTTGTTGAGAAAATTATCAATTATGGTCAGGATGTGCAAATGTGTCAATTTTTTCTTTGTTCTGAGAGCATATCGAACGCGGCATTGATTTTTGTTCTTGTTTCTCATATTTGTACGTGGCAGGCCCATTGGGCAGTTGAGGTCGACATGCCACACCCCCTTCATGATCACTAGAGAAACCTAACATCCTAACAAAATAAGGCTCTTCGAACCCTGCTTACGATATGAAAGGATAAACTTGCTGGCTGAAAAGGTCTGTATATGTTTCACAATCCACCGAAAGCTCGCTGCGACAGTCCGCAGTGAACTATGGTGTGGAGGCAACAACTTAAGGCTTTCCACCCTTGCTCAGTCCGAATTTTAACCGCGAGGGTCACTCCTGACCACAACATGAATGAGATAGCAAGTTCAACCCATGATACACCACTGTCAGCACGTCGGGGCCAAACAAGCACGGTAAGGTATTGTCAAACCAACCTGGCGATATTAACCCCCCAAGTACAGGACCAGAAGACGAACTGATGCGGCTCCTGCGGAAAAGGACATACATCACCTGTCACTGTCCACGACCTGTAATGTGCTTAAACGGTTCTGCAAGGAGGAGTTGACAACTTCCGTGTCACCGCATCCAGGTAAGTTCTCTGTCGGCCTGGTTACCCCCATTTGGATTGTAAGAGCTCTTCATATGGATCTTTGATTAATAAAGCTCTTGTTACCCCCTGGTTCACCCATCTTTGATTCATATGTTAATCACGAGTCTACATAAAGGATTCACAAACCATCTGTGACATCTCAGATTCGATACGACACGTGGCGCGTCGGGGACTGGAGGGCAATCGACCGGGTTTTTGGATCTGGATCATGAGCGCTATGCTGCGCGCACGTGGGACGGCATTGGATCTGGCGATTCTGCTGGAAACAAACCGGGTCATGTTGGTGAAACGTTAGCTACATGGTTTCCAGTGGGTGAACCGTACCCAGAACATATCCATTGGATTACCAGCAAACCGACCTGGCCACCCACCGCGCCTCAACGGCACGTGGCGCATCTTGCAGCCAGTGGGCTTTCGCTGGCACCTCCTTCAGGATAGCAGGGCGGGCACAATTAACCGAGAATCAAACTACGAGTCACGGCTCCCCGAGGAGCATTCCATATTCCACACATGTTCCCAAATCCAACAAACCTGTAAGCTTCTCAAAACTTTCTTATCCACCGCTGTGCAAGTGCACTCAGTATGTATGTTTTCATGATTTTTCCCTGCCTTCTATACATGCACTCGCACACCACGGTAAATCTACTGCCGTCTCTATCTATCTGTTGCGTGCCTGCAACTCCGCTGAACTTCTTTGGCATATCTGGCACATCTGTGATCAGCCATGTGACCTCTTCATTCTGGTGTGATATTTGGTGGCAACCAATGCCCCAAGACTTCGCGGCCTTTGGCCAGCAAAGAGTACCATCGGAACCCTCCAAGATTCATTGAGCAACAGAACTGCATAGAAAACCGTGACTACTATTGTGCGATTTCCCAACAGACCTACTTACAAATCCCATTAAGTTCCACATTCCAATGAACGTTGTTATGCCCAAAAATACAGGACAAACATAATTACCATTAAAACGATGATGATCTGACAATCTTCTGGCAACAACATAAACGCAGTAGAATGCATCTATCATGTTTGTGTCATGTTACAACAACAACAACAACAACAAGAAGGTACAAACAAAAACTGCAGCCCCGTTACAACATATCTTCCTCCTTTGTCTCTACAAGGGTTTGGCAACAAAAACTGCAGCCCCTTCGTTGTTTTTGAGCTCCCCCGAAAACAACCCGCCGACAAGTACTTTCACCAGTAGTGGTAGTGTTTGTACTAGTGCTAGTACTAGTGGTACTAGTACTAATAGTAATCGTTGTTGTAGTGGTCGTCGTAGTAGTAGTAGTAATTAGCAGTAGCAGCAGTAGTAGTAGTGGTAGTGGTAGTGGTAGTGGTAGTAGCTAGTAGTAGTAGTAGTAGTAGTAGTCGTGGTGGTGGTGGTGGTAGTCCGGTCAGCTAAGCCTCTGTAAAACTTCTACTTAGAACCTCTACCACATCCTAGAGACAAAAACTGCAGCCCTGTTGTTGTTTTTTTGAACCCCCCCCTGAGAAGATGTTGTTGTCTCTATACCGTAAGACATACACTTAGAACATCTTTTGGAAAAAAAATATATTTTTTTCCACAGGTGAAATGTTCTAAGTGTATAGGTCGCGACGTTCTAAGAGTATGTGCCGGCAGATGTTCTAACCCTACAGTTAGAACATTCCAGGCCCTCGCACCTACACTAAGAACATAGTCCGACACCTACGCTTAGAACATATCTTTAATGTGTTTGGGACATTAAGATGGAATAGTTGTGGGGGCTTAGAACGATGGCCTCCTACCTAAGAGTTATGGCCTCCAACCCAAGAGCCATGGCCTCCAACCTAAGAGCGGTGGTGTGGTGCTGGAGAGAGCGAAGGCCTCCTACCAAAGAGTGATGGCCTCCAACCCAAGAGCGATGGCTCCCAGGCCCTCGCACCTGCACTTAGAACATATCATTAATGTGTTGGGGACATGAAGATGGAATAGTTGCGGGGACTTAGAGCGATGGCCTCCTACCTAAGAGTTATGGCCTCCAACCCAAGAGCGATGGCCTCCAACCTAAGAGCGGTGGTGTGGTGCTGGAGAGCGATGGCCTCCTACCAAGGAGTGATGGCCTCCAACCCAAGAGCGATGGCTCCCAGGCCCTCGCACCTACACTTAGAACATATCATTAATGTGTTGGGGACATTGAGATGGAATAGTTGTGGAGCCTTAGAGCGATGGCCTCCTACCAAAGAGTGATGGCCTCCAACCCAAGAGCGATGGCTCCCAGGCCCTCGCACCTACACTTAGAACTATCATTAATGTGTTGGGGACATGAAGATGGAATAGTTGCGGGGACTTAGAGCGATGGCCTCCTACCTAAGAGTTATGGCCTCCAACCCAAGAGCGATGGCCTCCAACCTAAGAGCGGTGGTGTGGTGCTGGAGAGCGATGGCCTCCTACCAAAGAGTGATGACCTCCAACCCAAGAGCGATGGCTCCCAGGCCCTCGCACCTACACTTAGAACATATCATTAATGTGTTGGGGACATTGAGATGGAATAGTTGTGAGCCTTAGAGCGATGGCCTCCTACCTAAGAGTTATGGCCTCCAACCCAAGAGCGATGGCCTCAAACCTAAGAGCGGTGGCGTGTTTGGTGCTGGAGACATGAAGTGCTAGGGATGTTTTTTGCTCATGGAGCATTCTGGCTCAGCGGCAACTTGAGCTGTTTGCCCAACCTCACTTCCATGGCGGCGGAGCCACCACTTCCGCCACCTGTGAGCCACCTCCCCCCGAGCCTGACGTGCTTCCGAAGGGCGTTCAATCGTTCCAATATGGGAAACTTGGAGCAAAATCCTTCAGCTATATATATATACACACACACATTTTTTTGACACCCATCTTGTATATAATCTGGTCCGGGAGCCTTTTTTGGGGAATGTTCTAAGTGTGTGTGTGTGTGTTCACCCTTGCTATTTCTTGGGACACCCTCTCCCAAAGACATCCAAACATAAATGAACAGCAGCCTTATATACATTTGAAAGGCTTTACTAGAGACATTGGCCATTATATAGATACAATTCCTTTATTACCTCCGGAAGGGAAGCCAAGATCAAACATATTCATATTGATGAGAAATCACACCTTCCTGACTATGTTCTAAGTGTATCTCCCTGGATGGAATCTCAGGTATTCGGTGCGCTTTGATTGCCACATTCGGAAGTTTCAGAAGGCATCGTTTTGCACCCCTGAAGCTGCAAAGAATGCAGCCCTGGCCTTCTTCAATGTGTGCCAGGACTTGTTGGCTACATTTGACAGCATGCAGGGCAAGGGCAAAGCCCATCGGCTTTCTTCATCAAACATGTTTGCCTCGTACTGAGCATGTTTTATTTGGCTGAGCTGGAATATTGAGTAAATATACACCTAGCTTTATGTATATGTATATAATATATATATATACAGTATAGAGTATATATGTGCGCACCTTCCTGTTCACGCTCATGTGAGGCAAAGATTCGACAAGAATGGCAGGCCAAGCATGGCTTTTCAACAGCCGGAGCACTGGCTAGGCAACGGCAAAACGTGATGGACAGGTGCGCCAATGGTCTTGTGCTGGAGGTTGAGAAAACCATTTTGAAGGCAACAAAGCTGGAACAAATGACTGGCTGTGCTGAAGTTGAGGTTGGTAAACCTCTTGGAAAACTACGTGTCAGTTTTCAATGCAGGTGATACCATCATCACAAAGACTTTTGATACCTACAAAGCTGCTGGAGATTGGCTTTTGAGCATGGCAGAGTCTCTCAAACATGGAGGGATCGAAAAGAGCTTTCGTGCTGCAGCCAAGGAGGTTGCAGCTGAGGTAAGCCTGACAAAGGCTATGTCAAGTCAACCAGCAGAAGCTTTCCCATCCGCTGTTGAGGCTTTGCAGGGCAGTCCAAAGTTGGAGAATGCTGAGACTGACATCACAAAGGACTTCCTGCAAGTTACGCGAATGCACACAGCCCTCTTCCTATGTCAGCGGTATGCATTCACAGAGGGAGCCCCAATTCTTTCTGCACTTTGGCGGCATCAAATCCTTCCACCGTCGCACTGTTGTTGGGCAAAGTGGCATGGAACTCCAAAGTGCATGCAATGCAATTTGTTCTCTCAACAACAAGTGTAGAAGAGCTGGTTGAACATGATCGAGTGGCTGCGCGTTGCAAGGCATTGAACTTGCACTTTGTCGGAGCTGTAGTGGTGGGTTCTTTTGATGAATGGGCCGCGCCAGGAAATAAGAAGCAGGTTTTTGACATGCTTGATTCCTCTACCCCATTGCTGGTGACAGTCGACTTCTCAACAAACTGTGCTGGTGATTTAGCTTGCTGGGAGTTGACCGATGAGGGATCAATGAAGGCAGTCTCTGCTTCTTGGGTGACCCAGCCAAAGGACAGAACCAAAAGGCATTGCTACAACATATGTTGGATCAATGACCTGGGGACTTCACATATTGAAGCTACTGCGAAGCAAGTTTGCGCATCAGTCCTGAAGCACCTCAAGTCCCAGACTGATATACTCATGAAAGAAAGCGCCAAAATGAAATGAAGATGTCACGCTTCCAGCAGGTTGAGACAATTGCTGATGGCTGGTGTGGTTGGCATTCCATGCTGGCAGCCCAAAATGTGCAGAGGTATTTGCAAGTGCCTCGCAAGGACACGATGTATCCTCTCAACCGAGGCTACTACAGCAGGAGGAAGCTGCTGCAAAAAGACTTTGTGCTTCTGTGTGTGCAGCTGCATATGATGCTTTCCCGGGTCATGCTGCTTCAATCCAATCAGTGGAAAACACTTGGCTACTTTGCACCGGTTGACTTGGAGTGGATAGCACAAGCTCTCAGCATCTCCATCCGTTGCACGTGCTGCTCCCAGGCTGGGCAAGTTGAAACAAACATGCCCGGTGCTTGTTCTGTGCACATATGTGTCATATGTCTATTACCTTTTTGCAAAGGCATGCTCTAATGTTATCTGAGACTTTCTGGGATGTTCTAAGTGTGGTGTGTTGCAGGTTGGAACTTCAAATGGACTCAATTTGGATATGATCTTTGGCCCGGATGAACCTCAAATCCACCTGTACTTTCACTTCAAGAGGCCTGTAGCAAACCAGGATGCATACGGACACTACTGCTTGCTGGTTCCTGCTAGCCGTGAGCAGAAAGGAACGCTACACTTGCCGGCAAGGGTTCCTGGTCAGCATCCATTATTTTATAAAAGCGTGTGTATCACCGTGAAAAGGGTTGTCCAGCATACCTTTTGTGTCTCAAGTTTGGCTTGCTTTGTTTGAGGGCTGGTGTGAATTCCAAAGGGTTGCTGCACATATGCGAAGCATACACAATATTACCTCACCTCTCTATCTATATATATATATATTGTTTTACTGCCTATATAAATATATATGTATTATATATATATATTATACGCAAGGGGTATTTGACAGCTCGCGTTTTCCTTTGCCAAGGTTACTCCAGAGTTTTCTACAAGCAGCATCCAGCTGCTCTTTGCTGGGGGAGCAAGAGCATCCACAGCCAGCTATCACAGAGTCAGCCCCATCAGAGCAGTTTCCTCACACTCGGCAAGTTCAAAGTGAGCTCCAGGTACCTCTCGTAGCATTGCAGCACCATGATGATGCTGAAGAAGACGCCTCCAACAAACTGAGCAGGCAACCAGCAACAGCTGCAGCAGCACCACACGTAGAACATGCACCACCAGCAAAGGCTCCTTCAGAGGAGGCAGCAACAAAGCAACCTTCGGAGTCACAAGCAATGGACAGGGCAGCCACAGCAGAACAGCAATGAAGCCAAACATGGCTCCGGTACCACCTGATGGGGCAGCCACAGAAGCTACAGGTCCTGGCAAGCCACAGCAGCAAGCAACAGCTGCAGCAGCACCACACTTAGAACATGCACCACCAGCAGAGGCTCCTTCAGAGGAGGCAGCAACAAAGCAACCTTCCGAGTCACAAGCAATGGACAGGGCAGCCACAGCAGAAACAGCAATGACGCCAAACATCGCTCCGGTACCACCTGATGGGGCAGCCACAGAAGCTACAGGTCCTGGCAAGCCACAGCAGCAAGCAACAGCTGCAGCAGCACCACACTTAGAACATGCTCCACCAGCAGAGGCTCCTTCAGAGGAGGCAGCAACAAAGCAACCTTCCGAGTCACAAGCAATGGACAGGGCAGGCACAGCAGAAACAGCAATGAAGCCAAACATCGCTCCGGTACCACCTGATGGGGCAGCCACAGAAGCTACAGGTCCTGGCAAGCCACAGCAGCAAGCAACAGCTGCAGCAGCACCACACTTAGAAACATGCTCCACCAGCAGAGGCTCCTTCAGAGGAGGCAGCAACAAAGCAACCTTCCGAGTCACAAGCAATGGACAGGGCAGGCACAGCAGAAACAGCAATTGAAGCCAAACATCGCTCCGGTACCACCTGATGGGGCAGCCACAGAAGCTACAGGTCCTGGCAAGCCACAGCAGCAAGCAACAGCTGCAGCAGCACCACACTTAGAACATGCTCCACCAGCAGAGGCTCCTTCAGAGGAGGCAGCAACAAAGCAACCTTCCGAGTCACAAGCAATGGACAGGGCAGGCACAGCAGAAACAGCAATGAAGCCAAACATCGCTCCGGTACCACCTGATGGGGCAGCCATAGAAGCTACAGGTCCTGGCACAATAGCTGCAACAGCACCACACTTAGAACATGCACTACCAGCAAAGGCTTCTTCAGAGGAGGCAGCAACAAAGCAACCTTCCGAGCCACAAGCAATGGAAGGGGCAGGAACAGCAGAAACAGCAATGAAGCCAAACATGGCTCCGGTACCACCTGATGGGGCAGCCACAGAAGCTACAGGTCCTGGCAAGCCACAGCAGCAAGCAACAGCTGCAGCAGCACCACACTTAGAACATGCACCACCAGCAGAGGGCTCCTTCAGAGGAGGCAGCAACAAAGCAACCTTCCGAGTCACAAGCAATGGAAGGGGCAGCCACAGCAGAAACAGCAATGAAGCCAAACATCGCTCCGGTACCACCTGATGGGGCAGCCACAGAAGCTACAGCTCCTGGCAAGCCACAGCAGCAAGCAACAGCTGCAGCAGCACCACACTTAGAACATGCTCCACCAGCAAAGGCTCCTTCAGAGGAGGCAGCGCTACTACCGAGTCAGGGCAAGCAATCTAAGAGAAAGCATGTTCAACCCTCACTGGGAGGATGGTTGACTCCAAAGAAAGAAGTCAAGTTGGAAGTCAAAGAGGAGTCACCGGAGACAGTTAGCTCGGGTGGGAGTTTAGTGGTCTTGGGGCCTGTAGAGCGTACCCGCCAAACAAGGCAACCACACACCCCTGTTGCTGGAAAGGCCAAGAGACTACATCAAATGCAAATAGCTTTCAAAAGGTCTGGGCCAGGCCTCAAAGGAACTGAGGGGAGAAAGGCCTTGGAAGAGTTGAAAGCAAGTCGCAGTGCAAGTCGCACTTCCCAACAAACTCCAACGCCGCCTGAGAAGAAGAGACAGTGCGAGGTTGATGACAAAGAGCCATCTGCCAAACGGCCCAGAAAACCAGCCACACCAGCCAAAAGTACGATAGGGCAGCCAGCAGAATCACCAAGATCAGCTTCTCAGCAGGTTTCCTGCCTAGTGCTTCGCGAGGAAGCTTGGATGTGGTTCCGGCGCAAAGATATATCCCCCATGTACCTTTTCCGCAGCTATGCCTTGAACAACCTCCCTGCCAGCTTCCACATTCTTGTCACCGACACCCTTGGCAATGAGTGCGAACATGTGGGGACTATTGAGTTTGACAAATGCGAGGATGTGCGCAGGTTCTACCCGTGGAAGTCCTACATGCTCAATGCTTTGGAGTCCAAGACATGGGCCAAAAGAGTACGGGACAAGGAGAAGGTTTGTGCATGGCGAATCCAGGCAGTCCAGCCTCTAGATGCTCCTATCAGGGTGCGGTTTGCTTCAACCAAGTTCAGAAACAAACACTTCACATGCAAGAAGAGACACTTATACCAAGTAGTGGATATGCTACCTCCAGCCCCTTCTCTCTTTGAGACCGCGAAGTTCTTTGTGAAGCTACTACCTCCCCGATTCCAAGAAAGGCTTGCACAAGTTGCTCACGTGATGGATCAGCATGTCTTGCGTGTTGGCACTGCCTGTTCAGGTTCTGATATCTGTGTGGTTGCAATTCGTGCTCTTCTTGAAGCTATGAACCATCAATTTGGTGTTCCCTGTCAAGACTGAATCAAATGTTCTAAGTGTATGACCCCCAACAACCATGTGACAATGTGTCCATAAATATGTGCACACGTGTACATACATAATCAGAATACCCGAATTGTTATTTATTATACGATTCTCGTGATGCAGCACTCAGGTTCAGATTGGCCTGCGCCACGTTTTCTCTGCTGAGTCTGACCAGGCAAAGCTTAAGTACATTTTGGCAGCGCATCCCAGTGTGGAACATTGCTTTGCTGATTGCCACAACTTCGAGGACATGTCAGGCTTTTGCTACAAGTGTGGCCGGGAGCACGCCATTGATAGTTCTATGAGGGCAGACCTGCACCTGTGCGGCCCCCAGCTGCAAAGACCTCAGTATCCTGGAGGCTGTTTATGTAAAATGTTTTTGTTGTAAAGTCGGTGTCCTTCTTGCTCTTGTCCGCGGTGACTTCACTGACTGTAAGACATATTATATATATGAGATACATATATATATATATAAGTATATACAAATGTGTATCTTGCCAGTGCTATTACCAAACTGCCCAGGCAAGAGGAATCCACAACGTGTACATTATGCAGGATGCTATGAAGATTCATCAGGCATGGGCTCGAGTGGACCAACCTATAGATCTGGATTTAGAGCCGTGATGAAACACTTGGGTCCTGCGGTGAGTATCTATGAGAATGTGAAATCCGTGGCAGAGCAAACAAGGTCTGCAACTGGTGACATCCATCGCCCAGTCATTGAAGTGGTCAAAGAGGATGTAGAAGCTTTGGGGTACCGCTTTGTGCTCCAGCTGCATCGGAGAATATATATATATTTTTCATATATAATATAAATATATAAATCTCTCTATATATATATGAATGAGTGTGTTCTATGTTTTGTTGAACGGTATTTATCAAAAACAACCTTTGGAGGGTCTGATGGTGCACCTGAAGTTTGTTTGCCCCAAAGGCCTTTAACAAAGTGGACTCGCAGCACTTCCTAGTTCGGCAGCGACGGAACCGAGTGTATGGTGTGGCAGAAACACATTGTGGGAGCACACGCGCAGAAGGTGAATTTGATCGTATGTTGTCTGGGGCGCTTTCCAGTCTGCAGACACATTTCCACTTCAGGATGGAAGAGTGCTTTCTCAGTGATCAGCCTCAAGAAAAAATCCGTGGAGGGCGTCTGCAGGACCAAATAAATGTTGCCATGGAGAAAGCTCGCGCAGCTACCTGGTTTTGTCTTAGCTGTTTTTTTGGGCGACCTGGTCATGTTCTAAGTGTGGATACCCAAGGATAGAGTGCTTTCCAGCTTCAACTTTATTCCACTCTTTATATATATATAATTACATACGTATATATATATACATATATATATATTATGGTGGGGATGCATATGTATATATATATATATGTATTCAATGTATATATATATAATGCGCTATATATATATTTATATCAACGGTTTGCCCAATGCCAAGGCTGGACATGGTGAGAACATCTTCGTAGACTGCTCCACCTCCTCTCAGCGGGCCCCAGAGGCTGCAACCAATGTGGTCACGTGCGTGTCTCCAACCCACGATGTGTACTCCAACTTGCTGCAAAGGTTTTGAAACCAGAAGAATTCCTTTGGGCACAGGGGATTTGGCGTGCAGACGCAGAGAACCCGGTGGCATATGATGAGATGATATCAAGTGGACTGGCGCAAGACCTTGCAGGCAATTCTTTCACGAGCACAGTGGTGCAGGCCATCGTTTTGTCATCCTTTGTTTCCTGTGATTGCTGGTTCCATATTGAGCTGGAAAAGGTGAAATCGAAAACCACCGATACCAACAAGATCCAGGTAGAGCTTCAGCAAGATGACAAGCAAGCCGCGACTGGTGCTGGAGGCCAGCTGAAGGATGTGAAGGTCAAGCTTGAAGCCATTGACAGTCCTGGCATTCACCCCAGAAAGAAGAGAAGCTGAAGGCTGTGGAGAGCAAGCTGATGGCGTTTTCTGAAGGCGATGGAGCCAAATTGGTTGAGAGGCCTTCCAATCTACCCCAAGCAGATGAACAGCAAAGGGGGTGAAGCGCAAGGTGAGGGATGTCAGTGAAGCCAAATTGGGTCACCGCCGCGGCAGTCCAGAACTGACGGATCAGCAACTGGCTGAATGCAAGACATCTGATGGTGATCAACTTGTTCAACAACCTGCTGATGAACAGAAAGTTGTGAGACGACGTTTGCTGCAGAAGTCTAATCCCGCAGCCTTGCTGCAGCTCATGCCCAAGAAGAAGACCAGGGGCAAAGGACCAGGCAACAAGAACGGGAAAGGAAAAAAGCGCATGGCCACGATCTGGGACAAGAATGAGATATTCCTGGCATATGACAAAGCCAAGGCCAGTGGTGAAAAGAATCCCATCAAGGCTGTTGAGAATAGAAAGCTCCCGGGATACTTTCCTGGCTGTTTGTATGAGTCCAAGTGGGGGGCTGCCCGCCGAGAGCAACAGTGGGCATTGCTGTGCGCAAGCGCTCCAGCCCTTTGCAAGAAGCACAAAGAACTTCCAAACAGTCTTCGGAGAATCCTCCGCTTCAACAAGCAGAAGCACGGGGCCCCGACCAAGGACACGGCAAGGTGCTACATTCCATTGGCACTGGAGCAAGCAATTGAATCCATGATCCTTGACCGGATCCTTCTGGGAGAGGAGACCACCATGGTTTTTGTGAAGAACACCATTGTGTGGGCTGTGCAACTTTGGAATGAAGTGATAGAGATGATCCGAACGGACATCAGGAACAATGGCCTTGAAACCATCAAGCAGCAGGACGAGGAGCTTGCAGCTATGACGCCTTCTCGCCTCAACCACTTCTTCCAGGAGTTGGCAAACAATTCAGATGAACTGCTTCAGCCTATCAACCTAGACCTGAATGATGCTGCTCTCTTGCGCCTGAGCTGAATTTGATTGCAGTGGCAAAAGCCAAAAATAGATGTTCTAAGTGTATGTTCAACAAAGGAATGATCTTGACTTTCCATTTGCATACTGTATATGAATCCAAATATATATATATATATATACTGTCAGAAAAGAAACCGACTAGATCAGCCTATATATGAGGGAACATGAGCACTCTGCTACAACACCTCTATAGTTGCAATAGATGTTCTAAGTGTATGATCCACAAAGGGAATGATTTTGACTTTCCATTTGCATACTGTATATGGATCAAAATATATATATATATACAGCCAGAAAAGAAACCGACTAGATCAGCCTATATATGCGGGAACATGAGCACTCGGCTACAACACCTCTATAGTTGCAATAGATGTTCTAAGTGTATGATCCACAAAAGGGAATGATTTTGACTTTCCACTTGCATATATAAGGAAGAAGGCTCAGCGCCTGTGCCACAAGTTCGACATCCGGTATCGCAGCAATGAGAAACCCAGGCCTTCACCTTCCGTTCACCCACCCCTCCTTAGAGAGGGTGCGGACATATGTGAGCTTGGCTGTAAAGGAGAAAGTGATTCATCCTCGTCTGATAGCCAACTATGATCAAGTCTGGAGCACCAACTATAGACCAGCAAGCCGCGTGCTGCAGAAGCCTGGTGGTGCTAGAGGCCTTTTGCGAGATCCTTTGAGCAAATCCTTGGCAATGCGCCGCATCAGGCACAACATCGAAAGATGCCTGAACATGGACCTGACTGAAGAGGATCCTGCTTCTACTTCTGTGGAGGAACCTTCGAGCAATGGCTTGCACCAAATCACTGGTGGTAGCGCTGGTGTTGCTCCAGTGGATGAGTGGAGGCTTCCCTCGCACGGTGACAACAATATCATTCGTGGACGGACATGTCTCTAGGGCGTATGTCACGCTGCGGTCTGGAACCATGCCAGAAAAGCACTCGGAAGCGCATCAACCAGCAGTTGGACAAATATCTGTTCATCGAGCAGCAGCAGGTTACCAGTCATATTTGGAACGAGGCCACCCAAATCAAGTTCCTAGACTTCCTTGCCAAGGAGGTCAGAACACGGAGGAAGATGCTGGGATTGGATGCAACGGCAAGGGCCCTGGTACTTCTAGACCAGGCTGGCGCGCATATGTCCAGAAAGTATGAGCGCATCCAGGAACAGTGGAGCCGCCAACACAACATTGCAACTTGCATTATATCAGTTTATATATATATATATACAGAAATGCTTTTCTTGCACTCTTCCACTTAGGCCCTGCATGGTTTCCTGGAGTTTTTAATGTTTAATGTTCCTTTACTATATATATATGGATATGTGTGTTTTTTTGGGGGGTGTTGTTTGGGTGCACATGGTTTGCATTGAGGAACTGATGGGTGGCCGTAGCGCAGTGCCAGTGCCCGGTGGATTTGGGGCCAGTGGTGGCCCGAATGATGGGTGGCACCAGTGGCTACATGCTCTGACAAAGTCCTATTTGAGGCTGGCTGTTGGATGGAGCTCCTTTCCTCAGCTTCGAACAAGACTGGATGAGCTTCAGATGGGCCTTCAAAGTCAGCCAAGTACCAAGCAACTTGGCGGCGTAGGTTTAATCGCTGAGCTGTTGGCCTTGTCTTGGTTGGATTGTCTTTTGAAAAGCAGGCTCACCATTATGTTCTAAGTGTGAGAGACCCCAGAATGACCCCAAGAAATACATAGAGAGAGAGACACACGGCTGGTATCCAAGGTGCCCGTTGGAAACGTCATTGAATGCAGATGCCTGGGCCATATCCATGCTTCAGGAGAAGCGGCGCCTCTTCAGAAAGTATCCACAGCTTTTTATATGAATTTATACTATATATATATATGTATATAAGACACTTAGCAGTACAGGATGTTCTAAGTGTATGTACTCCCAACAGATTATATGTTACTGCCTATAATTATATATATATTATTGCTACTAAAAGCACCAACTGGTGGATTCCAATCAGGAACTTGTTCTTGACATCCCCCCGCGGCTGTACAGTTGTGCAACAATAGCCATCATTGAGGAACCGGCGGCTGATTTGGACATCATGGCTCCAAAGAGGCTACTGTTCTGAAGATGACATTGCGAACTGGCATTTTGGCGGTTCCTCGTTCATTCCATTTTGAATGCCCTTCCTGATGTTGTTGATTTTGAAAGCTATGATGTTTTTGTTTTTTTGGGGGTAACCTGAGCAAACAGGTGTATATATAATGTAAGTATGTGTATATATATATATACAAATGCAACAAACAATATATATAAATACACATAAGGTTCAAATGCTTTTGATGGGGTTGAGACATTTGAAGAAATAAGGAGACCTCGAAGTGATGCGCAAGGAGATGAAAGAGCCCCGCGGGTCAATGGCTGATCTCTTGCACCTGACAGATCTGCCTGAGCTGGATGGGGCAAACACTGATGGAAGTTTGAAGCACATGAGGATGCAAGAACTGGTTTCTGATCATGATGCAGTCATTGTTGAAAGCTGTCCAACAGTTTTTGGGGAACGGACTAAATTGTTCATGTTTACCTCATGTTCTAAGTGTGAGTTCACCGCATGGTGAGTCAATGAATATAAGTAAGTCATTTTGCATATATATATATATACACACAGTATATGTCCCAACCGCTTGCACCAAGGCTGGTGAAACCAAGCTGCGCTGGGCCATGCAAAAGGATGGTGATGCTAGCACCCGTATGATACTGCCAGGCTACATCAGTGGAGTTTTGGAGCTGCGTGTGTGCGCCTTTGTGACGGAGCATGCTTCCTGGGAAACAAAGATACAGGAGCGTGATGCGGTTGGCAAGCAGTTGAGCACCCGCCAGAAGAAATCTTACGAACAGTGGCAGATGCGGTGTGAACAGCAGCTTGTTTTCTCCAAGGTCCATGAAGCCCTGGTATGCGACTCCAAGGAAGTGGACAAGAATTGCTTTGCATTTCATCTCCTGCTCAGTGAGGACCCGGAGAAGCTGAGGATTAGGGCCAGCGATGGATCTCACTTCAGGCTCATTCTCTTGAAGAGCACACCTTTCATCCAGGCAGTGGAAAACGTACCTGGTCCACTAGATTTGGAGTTGCCACATCGCTTGGAGCATTGTCGGAACAGAACTCAGAGGAGTCTGCCGGGAATCTGCAAAACGAGGAGGTTGCTGCCATTCAGCACGCGGAGGATCAATATGCCCAGGAGAACCAGGGGGGCATGGGAGATGAATCAGACTCAGATCTTCTGGTCCTAGCAGATTCCGATGAGGAGTTGGATATGGACATGTTGGATGATTCCGTCAAAGCCAAAAAGGTGAAATCTTTCAATTTCAGAGCAGCATGGCAAAAACTGGAGGAGAAGGGCTTGACAATGCTCCCTCGCGGGGTACCAGGGTGCAGTATCAGCTACCACAGCACCTCACGGCAGTGGCAAGGTATGTACCCCGGCTTCGGTGACCATCCAATGTCTGCTGTGTGGGGTGGCGCTTCAAAGCGTTACTGAAGAGGAAGCCATCTTGAGAACTATTAGGGGAATTTTGCATGCTCACCTCCAAGCGAATCCAAAGGACATGCTTTGGAAAGGGCAGCTGGCTCGTGTACAGCAAGCCGAGGCGACAGAATCCTTTTGATTTCATCTTATATACCTAATATATATATATATACATGTTGTCTAGCATATTCAGATACATATATATATATATAGACAGTCGGAAATATATATCCAAAAGGCAAACGGGTTCAAGATGTTCTAAGTGTGCTGTCGCCACCTGCCCGTATGGGGACTGTAGTCCTTCATTTCTTTCTTTTTTTGATATAATTCAATATATATATATACTATATACACATATACAATATACATAATTCACATTGGTGGATTTCCCCATGGGCAGACGGGCCACTGGCTGCCTTTCCAGCATCAAAAGCACTTGTTCCAAGCAAGGCTGTTTGGTCTAAAGTTGTTCCATACTACTAGCTCAACATGTTTCTGCATTGCTTCATGTGTAAATCTTTGAGCACAGAATGATGGTTCAGATTGATTCCAGATTTGAATGGGATTTGAATGGCCTTGCATGACTCTGTGACCGTTTCCGGCCACCAATGTTGGGACAGCTGGCACAAGTACAGCAAGTGGAGGCAACACGATCCCTTTGATTTCATTTGTTGTCCTGAGTATATAATTAGTATGGTTGCAAGATGTTCTAAGTGTGCTGCCGCCACCTGCCTACGGGGACTTTAGTCCTTCATTTCTTTCTATATATACATTGAATAAGAAAAACAATACAGGTTGGTATGATTAACCTTGGTGTGTTTCACCATGGGCAAACAGGCCACCAGCTGCCTTCCCGGCATCAGAAACAGTATATAATTAGAATTTCCGAACCACGATGTTGGCCAAAAGTTCTGACACAGTTTTGGCCCTGACCTGGTTTGGATCTAGCACAGGTGCACATGCGGTGCACCCGCGGGCTCAGTATATATACATTGAATTTATACCAACTCAAAGACCAAGTTTTTGTGGTGTGGATGTTCTATGTGATGGAGCCCACTGGGTCACACAGTGGTTGCATTCCATGCAGAGGGCGCAGGAGTTGAAAGACAAACACTATGTACTCAACCTGGATGATGTCTATTGTATAAAGGCCTATTTCTGTGAACGTGCGCATCCAGTCCTGTGTATACCTGCAATCCTGCATGATTGTCGGGGTTTGCCGTTGCTGGCAAGATTTCATTACAATCAGCATTGAAGGAGAGGAAAAATCCAAGAGCTGTGAAAACGAGAGAGGAAACCGGGAAACCCACACACACATATATATATATAATAGCTATGTATAATATATATATATATACATATGATGTTCTAAGTGTGTTGTTTTCTCTTGTTCTAAGAGTGCTTGCGGTCCATGTTCTAAGTGTGCTTGCGCTGGATGTTCTAAGCTCGATGTTCTAAGTAAAGGAATTTCCATTTTGGAAAAAAAAAATATGTTCTAAGTGTGTGTCTGCAAAGTATACCCCCCCTAGAAACAAAATCTGCAGCCCCGTTGTTGTTTTTTGACCCCCGCCCCTCCAGAACAACATCCCAAAAAACCATCAAAACACAAGAACAGACCAACCAAGACTTGAGTACCACAACGACAAGAAGTCTAGCTACTAACATCTCTCCAAACCTTCGACCCTATCCCTAACAGTGCCCCTTTGAAATCCCTGACTTGCAACATGTGACAACTATGTTGGGCAGCTGTTTTTGTCTCTACCAACAACAACAACAACAACAAGAACCAACCCATGTCTTCCCGCCCCTGCCCGATGATAACGATGACAATGTGTGATAATGATCAACCATGAACATCACATCATCATCCAGGCGTGGAAAATGAACAGCGCGAAACCACCAGGCGACTACAGGCACCGCTGGCCACTTTCTGAGGATCTGGTTGGAGCCCCTGGGGTGTCATTGAATGGTTTCATCAGTTTGCTAGCACAAGCTCGGGAAGACCCACCTTGCAACAGCCCGAACCCTCTGCTTGCACCTGGAACGGTATAGGGCTTCGGGACCCAACGCTTGGAGCTGCGACCGGTCCGCTGTCGGCCTCTGCAGATCGCACGCCCAAGCTGTCGCCCAGGTGAGGGAGCCTCGGGGAAGCTTTCCCCCACATGCCTCTGCAGCGCGTGACACTTAACCGGTGGATCTGAGACTGCTTTCCCCTTTGGAGGTTGACAGGTGACAGAGGTGTTCAAAAGGGGTGGATGACTGGTCTCAGAATGCAGCCATGTCCAAATGAACTGCTTGAGGTCTGTCAGCAAAGCTCAAGGTTCACCCACAATCTAGTGTTGAGGATCATTGATGATGCCACAGAATGTCAAAGCAGGCAATCCATACATTCAGCAACACTCAGCAACTGTTAAATCCAAATGTTCCAAGCTGAAACCGGAAAAACTGCTGAGACTGGTGATGAGGAAAGACCTGGTAGTATATATCTGGTAGTACATCTTCCATCTGATCCTCTTGCCTAAGGCAACCAGGCAACTAAGGCCCACTTGTTGAGAATCCCCAGAGAGAAGTTGTGCTAGAAGTTGTGCTAAACCCAACTCTTCGTTTCCATGTTTGCGGCAACCGAGATCCAACCAATTGAGGGCACCAGGTGACGCAAAGGTGACCCTCCCACCACAGTCCAAGACCCTCGGAAGAATGAGGTTCTGATACAAACCAAATAAATAGTCCACGACCCAGGGGCCACTGGCCTGTGTCCACATCCGTCCAGATTCCTAGACAATATCCGTCCACGTTTCCAGGTCTTCCAAGTCCCGATCAATGCAGAAACGATCAGTTTTGTGGCAAACGATTGGGAAGCGGAGGTATCAATTTCAGACAGAACTTGGATTGTTGAGACCTGCAAATCGACCCGCAAGTACGTCACCCCCGGTGAATGAGCAGATTTGCTATCCGCAAAAACAAAGCCCAACATTGAATTTTAGTTGATATGTGTTGTTTGTTCACCCCTTTGACATATAATGTTCACCAACCCCCACCCTATAGATCAGCCAATTTATTAGCTCTACTTCCTACACCCCCGAAAAACCATGAAAGCCACTTAGACTTGTTCATGCTGGGTCCTTTGTTGGGGGATGTCTCTGCCGTCCAAAGCCCTGTCATGGCCCTTGTCATGGCAAACCCAGAAATAGTTCTTTCGTCCAAGTCTGGCACTAGACTATCTCGTTCTCTCTCTCTCTCTCTTTCCATATATTTATAGAGAATACATAACGATATATAACTGTATAAATTTCGAAATCACACATACAACTCCCGCCCCCGAAACCGAAAACAAACAAACAAACACACAATCAAACAAACAAACAAACAATCAACCAATCAACAAAAACAAACAATCAATCAAACATAATCAAACAATTAAAACGTACTCAAACAATCAAAGAAACAAAATCAAACAAACATAATATGACATCATCAAACAAACCAACAACATGTCAAAGTCCCATTTTTCTTTGTTCGGTTTCCCTCTCCTTTCCCCACTTGGCGAGTCCCGTCCGCCTGCGGAACTCCGCGGAGTCCAACACGTCGCTCAGGCCTCGGGCATCAAACGAACAGAGCGATCGGACGCGACATCGGTGTCGGTAGAAGAAAACGTTAAACGTACCTGGAAGCCCAGCCCGTATCGCGAAACACAAAGAAATAGATCGAAGTCCGGATCTGAACACCCAAGTGCCAGTGATCTCTATTGTGTTTGGAACAACCATATTTGTTTCTGGTTGGGGACTGGGGTTCCAGGATTGGTGGTTCTTGGTTCAATTTCGTGTCGTTTCTTTTTTCAATTTGGACAGGACAAGTGTGCGAAGTTCGACACATTTTAGGCAGTTTAATACAAACATCTGTATGTGTCATCCTCGATCGGACGATATAAACTGTCTTCGAAGTCGAATGCCACTGGATGTCCCAACTCCAGATTCTTCCGGTTGGCGGCCCAAGTGGCTTAACGTTGCATCTCCCAACCCTTTCGCCAGGTGCGGGAGGCGTTCCGGTGCGCTACGTGCACGCAACCTGAGCGCGAGGAATCGATACTACCTGTATGGAGCTCCAAACTGATGGACGAACTGACCTAAAAGAACTATCAATTGAATCAATGCCGCACTGGTCGGTTTCGTTGTTTCAAGTCATCAACATTGGGTGTTGATATACTTTGTTTCACCAATGATGCATGTTTTAGGGGCTTCTCTTCCATAAATATGTTTGCAGGGCTCAGACTTCACACGTGTCACTCCATCAACAGCAATAACCTGGATATTCAGAACTGCACAAACATGTGACATTGTGACATTATCAACACTGTGTCTTGCGCGTGTTTTGAAGATATTCCCGCCCCCAAACAAGAAACCGTGGAAGAAAGCCGACTTTGAAACCAATGTGTAGCTTGAACATGGCCAACGTTCTCTTTGTGACGTGACCAGCGCTCTGTGGGCGAAGCAACGTCAACGCTGAAAGGCTTACAAGTAGTCCACTGTTAACTGACAAAATCAACGGCCGGAGACAACTAAGGACGGCCAAGAACTCTGCAAAACGGGAAGACGGCGGGAGACATCGAGAACAACAGGCGAGCCGAGCAATCAAATCCAAACAATTATTGTAATATCAATAGGGTCCAGGTACCTCCTGAGGATGGTCTTGAAGGTGAAAGTACTTCCAGAGAATGGTCTTGGGGGGTCAAAGGACATCCTCAGGATGGTCCTGGACCCTTAGGGATACATATATATTATATATAATTATATGTGTAATATAATATATCTGGCCGGCCTCTTTGTCATCTACGATAATCTGTCACCAAAGTTACCTCATGCACAACCATGCAAAACCCACTCTTCCCCTTTGGTCTTCCTCTCAAAGGGAGACGGATCGGTTCGTTCATGTTCTTGTCGATCTTCCAAGAAGCTCATCCGCCAATTGCAGCAGTTGGTCAGCATGGCTCCCTTTTCCAGCCAGGAGAGCTCTTTGGATGGCCTCTCCTTAGTCGGACTCTTGATTCTTCTGCTTTGATGTTTTGGTGACTCTTGTTTTTATGATTCTCCTTTGGACGTCCAGTTTTGGACCAAAAGCCACCGGCGGCAGTCCTAAAGCCGCCCCAAGTTCCTGAGGATCGACCAATGAACTGTTCAAACATGACAAAAGGAGGTCTGAACATATTCCTAGAACCTGAGTGACCCCTGTTTGGGAGCCCAAACTTTGTCTTTTCCAATAGGAGCGAAGGTCAAATTGGTTCTAGGTTTGAGATGTTGGATGGGTTCAAGGCTTGCCTCGTGCCAAACACACCGACTTGATGGTGCCTAATCTCCATGAAACTTGGCACTGTATGTTGACAATATTCTTTTTACTTTTTCCAGCAGTCGTTGTCGAAGGACTGACTTTGGTGATCCTGAACGCAACCAGCTCATTGGAACCAACGATTTAAACACCTGTGTAATTTGTAGAAGATTGTTGTTGGTGGTCAATGATTGAAAATTAAGTCCGTATGTGTAAGCTCTTCAGCCCTATGCGCGCGTACAAGTAGTAATCTCTTGGTTTTCTAGTGTTCTGTGTGCAGCCTCTTACACGTCCTTAATTCTCAAGTGATTTCCTCAAGCTCCCCCGACAGCATGCCATGCAGGGACTCCTCTTGCATAAACAATGAAAAGTCTTCTCATAACCGACCGCGAAAGGTTCAAAGACATCCTCTCTAGCACCACTCATCAAACACTGGTC
>CAXIVM010000997.1:0-13943 GCA_964035705.1 Porites rus
TATAATGCCGCATTCTTTAGGGAACTATAATTGTTGGATGAGGCGAAATACCACGAGACTTGAGCAACGACAAACCCTTCGAAACAGAAAGCACGGAAGATTTGAGGCCAAACGATTCACGAAAAGCCGGCGCCAACGAACATCCGCGACAAGAATTCCAGCGCTCCCAAGAAACACAGCGGCGGTCTGACAGAATCAGATCTTGGTTGAAAGTTGAAAGGGGAACTTCTACTAGTAACAAGTGCCACGCTAGTAGTAACAAGTGCCTTACTAGTAGTAACAAAAAGCTATTAGAATTAAACTTAAACTTAAATTAAATGAAGTAGCTTCTTGTTACTACTAGTAAGGCACTTGTTACTAGAAGCGATGCACTTGTTACTACTAGCTTCTTGTTACTACTAGTAAGGCACCTGTTACTCTACCTAGTGTGTGTCCCATGACCTGTGAGAGTCGATAAAGTGTCTTCACTCTTTTTGAGCAAGGCCTTGACACCCACTGTGGGAATGGGCTACGCGGCTACACCCAGCATTTACCCTCCAAAACTACTGGGTTGGCATTCGGAACATGGTCGAAACTGGGTTTACCATGGGAACGTCACCCAACCAATAGATCTGGGTTTCCTGTAGATGTTCCCAATCAAACATCCACTCAACCAATTCTGAGAGGCAAGGTCTTCCCAACCAACCAGGGTCTTCTCAATCCAGCAGTCGCTTCCTCCCCTACCTTTGCACAGGAACCGAGGTGAAAAATACAGGGAATTCGTCCAGATCCTCCGCAGATGGGGCCAACTGGACGCTGCGAACGCCATGCCACGCAGCTGATTGATCGCTCGAGACAGCAACAGTTCGCTGGCAAGTCAAACGTCAACCTTGTGAGCCATGACAAGCATCGCATCTTCTGTGGTTTTTGCCGCACTGATTGGTGCAGCAACTTGGGCGTCTCATGATCCCTGAGTAAGTAAAGGTCCTGTGAGGCAAGGGAAAGGATTGTCCATGGAAAGGGCTATGATGACCAGACAAGGAATAGTGTTCTGCCATCGCCCTGCTGGATTGCTGCTTTCTGTTTTTTGTGTTGATTGTGTTGTTGTGTCTGGTGTCTGGAACTCAGACCTCAGCCATGCCAGTTTTCTAGATGTGCCTAGTGCCAGAGATCTACCGAGCCTAGTGTCAGCGATGCTTCAAAGATCTTCAACAAACTTGCTCTTTTTGCTCCAAAAACAGTCATCTGATCTTGCGGTCACTCCAGTTGCAACCAGTGCTTTCGACGTGTCCTTCACTCCTAGGCCGTGGCATACCCAGCGAGCTGGGCCTGCAACTTTGCTTGCATGGCTGCGAAGCAGCCTGACGGAGTCTTCGGAATGATGGGCGTCGCCAACTTCAGTCGGTGCCTCAGTCGTTCGAGCCTCGCGTCGCACAGGGAGTGATATTTATCATATTATTCATGTAAGTTATCAGATGTTTCCGGTTGGAACAGATGGGAACCAGGTGGTTTGTTGTATCTGCATGGACCAAATCCAAAAACATATCTCTCCCAAAGAAGGCGCTTCAATGAGACAATCATGAGACATGTGGCCCTCCTCAAACGGGCCAAACCAGTCGAAACCTATCTCTACCAGCCATGATCATGAGGAGCGAAACACCGTGATGTGCAAAGGAAAAGCTGTTTTTTTTGCGTCACGAACTTCGGTCATAGTTTTCAGTGACGATCAGTCAAACATGTTTGCAGATCATTGTTTTAGAGTATCATCGTCCACTGGAATACAGTAAATCTGATCTACCCAAAGCGCTCATCATGTTTGGCCGCCTGTTTGGCCAATCTTGCAGATAGTGGCAATGACGGCTGTGTGATCACCACCGACATCCCAACGGCTACTTGGCTGTCCAACTGTCTTCACATTGCATTTCTCAGCAGGCTCCAGATCAAAGGCATAAAGGTTCCTCCATGTTCCTCCTGTGCTGGAATCGGATGAAGTTGCATGGTATAACGCTGGACATATATATATATATATAAGTATATATATATGCAGACATTGGATAGTCAGGGAGCATCATTTTTAGTCGCAACAAATGTTGGATGTGTTCTGAAAGTTCTGAGCACTTCTTGTATACTGTTTCATGCCAAGACAGAGCGTGACAGTCGAGCAGGGACCATCAGCTACTTAACGTTTTGGCTTCAGGCTTTTGGTTTTAGTGTTTGGAGTGTTTTTGGACCAAAGTGGAGTTTGCACTGCTATTCACGGGGAATTGTCATACTGTCATACCCTTATATATAAATATAACCGAGTCGCACCAAAGCCGAGTGAATATAAGTGTTTGTTTGCCAATCCATCATTCAGAAGCCAAAGATAGCCGAAGCAGCGTTGTAAGCAGAATTTGTCAGAACCGATGCCAAACTCTTCAAGACCCCTGCCAAAGCCACGTGTTGCACCATGCAGTCATTTAGAACGGACATTTAGCTTCCCCTCAAAGGCTCAAGTCTGCAGGTTCTGTGTGTACATTTTGCAGGTCTTGCCCAATGAAAGGAGAGCTTGAGCGAGTGCGCTTGTTGATTGCAAGCAGCTTTTTCATTCCAGGCTGGATACTGCGGTGGACAAAGCTATACTGCATCTGGTCTGAACAAGCTGTGATTCGGGTGTTTGGACCATCCAAAGCACGGCAATTTGTCGGGGGCTATGCCACCAAACATTCCCATGACCAGTCCGAATCTGTCACCAAGTCCGACCGTGGCCATGGGTCTGACCAAAAATTGTGGATGTTGAAGCGACCAAGCTTAATATACAAACGGATAAACATGCCAAAAAGACTCGGCCGGGTCGCGGTGTTGTTGGCTTCTGAGGGAGGGTATATTTGATGATGGACACCAAGCTTGGTTTCGAAGAATGAACACATGGTCAATATGAGAGATATGATGCGATTCATCGCATAACGCACATTGCAATTCCCCTCCCAGCCTGTCGTTTCATGTGTCTCTCCAAATTTCCTGGATGGGTAAAATGCTATTTTTGGCTCAGCTCAAGATGGCCCAAGAGGAACTGGATGCTTCGTGGGTTCATTTATATTATACTTCCCACTTTACGTTTGCTTTGTGACGATTTTGAGACATACACTTCTCTCTTATCAACCTCAACAGCTTCAACTACCTCAGTTGGTTGTCAACTGAGGTGACTGTGACAGCTACCAAAGCGCCCCTCGTCGGTCCAGGATGACCTAGACACGTCTGCATAGCTCCTCAGGGCATCTTGTTGTCTCCGGTGCAATCAAGATTACTCTTTTCTGAGATCTGGGGTATTTGGTGGATCACTGGTGATTAGTATCCCTCTGATTGGTGACCCACCTTTGATGAATGAATTACCTGTTTCCCTAAGATTTCCTCGAATTTACCACTGGCCCCTGTGGCGAACATGGCGACACGCTGGCCCGTGTGGCCCCTTTTTGTTGGTGGTTTGGGATTTTCCCGAGCGAGTGGCCAGACACGGGGAGTTGGCCCGCCAATTGCTTCAAGCACTACATACACTACTACGAGAAGCACACAAAGTACGTCACTATGAAATCAACATGTTGCGTAAAATAAAGGTTCTGAGTTATGTGGATGATTGGACTCCACATACTGGCAAACGCATGTTTTGCCAGGCATACTAGTTAGGCCCGCAAGCGGAAACTTCAACCAACAGCTGAGGACATGAATTTGCCACAGCACGGAGTGACATGATTTGAGTGTCTAAAGAAGTCGGTAAGATTTCTTGGCTCCCAACGCGATGTTTGCAATTGAGCAAGTGCTGAAGTGCGACATGAAAAACTGTGCATGCCACACGAAATTACACTTTGCATACTTGGGGAGGGTGGCAACACGACGTGGCCCTTGCATTCAAATGCATCGCCCCACCAATTTAAAAAATAGACATAAACATAAAACATATATGTGTATGTCCTCAATAGCACATGTGCTTTGCTGTCAAATGGGTTGTTTTCGTAGGGTAATTATTTATCGCTTTGTTGGCCGGGGACAAGGACTACCTCGGTTGGATCGCGACGCCATAGTGGGCCTGACTCACCAGCATCCGGCATACAGCATACAGCTGTTTTTACGTGATCGAACATATTTCACATGTATGTTCGAGCATCGTTTTGGTGTTGTCTCTTCGCCCCCAACCCCCCTGGCCGCTTTCTGGCCAAGACGGCCAAGACGCGATTCCAGGCTTGCGCAGAAAGTGACCTGCAGCGCTGGGATGTTTGGTGATGACGACACTTCGAACCAGGCAACAAAGGCGGGATCGGGGTCGGAAGACGAGAATAGGTTGGAAGGTAGCAAGGGCATGAAGAGGCAGAGTGATCAGTTCGCTGAAATCGTTGAATTTGGCTATAAAGATGAATACACTGCAGCAATAAGAAAGATGAATACACTCCAGCAATTTACACTCCAAGCATGTCAGATCTTATTTGTAAAGACTGTACATACTCCTACCGACCAAATAACTGGAAAAGAAGAAGACAAATGGACTCGAAAGGGTGCCCTTTTGCAGAATTGTTGCTTTGATATTTTTTAAGAGACAAACGGGCATTCATTATCTTGTAAATTAAGAAACACACAAAGGAAGTTAGTGGTTCAAGTTGCCGACTCTGGAACAATTCACAATCATGTCCAGGGCCAGTAGCTGATATCAGGACCACCTGGTTGAAAAAATGTAGTTATTTGACACCATGTTGCTGATTGAGTTTCAATGAGGAATCTGAATCCCAGTACCCAAAGATTGACTTACTTTAGGAAAGAACAAGCCATGGGAATGGAGCTGGTGGAGCTGGTTTCGGTGGTGCGGCTTTCAACATTATCAAAAATGCAGGTGCAACACATGTTTGGTGTAAGGCAACGATGCTCATCAAATGTTTCCCGAGTTGCCAGATGTAGATTCTCTGGGTAAGGAATATGTCCAAGATGGTGTTGATTTAAATATAAGAATAGGTTTATAGTCACCAGCAGTGACCTGGTGAGTTTCCATTCCCCTCGATATGCTGTGTAAATGAAGCAGTTGTTGAGGACACCTGTTTTCTTAGTCCACTTTCCTAGCGCTGCCATGCTGGAGGATTTTCAGCTTGCAACTTGCATGTCATCTCAGTCTGTCAGGCCACGAGCAACAGCGGTGGCCCCAGAAACCTAATTCACTGGCACCCTTACCAAGAGAGTTGGATTGATGATCTTGAATTTGTTGTTGTTGAAGCTATTGTTGTTATAGCTATTGTTATAGCTATTGTTGTAATGGAGTTTCGTGCGTATTTGCTGAGGGAGGACTGTGTGTGTGGGCAAGAGCACAGAGAGGACCTTGTATACAGCTTTGCTACCCGTATGGTGCTGTTTTTCAATCGAATCAACCTGCAGGACACGGGACCGTGAATGGATGTGAATACCCATGATAGTCCCGATTTAAACGATCCATACCCCGCCATGCTCCTCGCCATCCACCATGCCTCGCCCCCAAAGCGCCGACTCAGCTCATACCTGGACTGCTCCAACAAATGGTGCCCCTGCCTCTTTCGGTGCCATGGAGAGAATCATCCAGTTCGGAGGGAGGGAGACTGGGGTTTAGTCAAGAACCTGAAGAGGCATGGTCCACAATCATCGATTTGGCTGCTTCGGGCATTGGCCCCCTGTGGTCTCCGAGATTTTTCACGAGACGATGTCCAAAATTTGTTCAAATAGGCAATTCTTTCTACCTGCCCATCTCATTGTCACTAGAATCCAACACAGAGACAGATCAAATCCTGTCGGGGAGGTGATTCCTCCATTTGATGACAGTGTTTGGGAGACGGATGCGCATTTGTTGGTTGCATTGTTTGGAGAAAGAATCTTTGCCTGTGTCTTAGTGAATGCTCCTGTTCCAGTTCCGCATGGTGTGAATATGGTTGCACAAACAAGGACATGACACTTTCCCAGGTGTCCTTCTTCATTGCTTCATCAGATGTCAATTAGTTGCAGGTCAATGAACAGACAAAGAAATGCCCAAATCAAAATCACCGCGTGAACCAACTTCATAAAGTGCGATTGATTTCGTACTGGTCCACTAATCTATTACATTTATATTAAAATTGTTTTTTTTTGAGAGATTGTGGCAACATTCATGTTGATCCACCGTTACTGGTAATGGGATATACATGCAATGGATGTGCCCTGCCCTTGCCAGCTGCCGTCTGTGGCGACTCCACGGAGATGAATGTGGCAGCCCATGTGCAGCTTGGATGCAGTCTACCTACGGAGCGGAGGGCATTTCGCATTTTTCACGCATCAAAACGCTCTCGCAAATAGGAGCAAGGACGCTACGAACGGAGCTCCTGGCCTTACTACTAGGAGCAAGAAGCTACTAGGAGCACCTGCCTCTCGTTTCTTCAGACTTGACGTTTGGTTTGTACAGAGAAGGCAAACCAACTCCCAGCTTGGACTTGCTGGACGGAGATCTGCTCAAAATACCGCGGATCATTCCAAGGAGGGTCGGTTTTTTTCATGTTCGGATGTTTTTTTTGTGTCATGTGGTTGCGATCAAAGAAGAATTCCTGACATTGCGAAGAAGTCACTCTCTATTTTGGGATTTCCTGTATGAAAACCTAACAGGGCAAGAAACAAGAACTTGTTGAGGACCTTGAAACATCTTCAAAAAGTCCGCTTCCAAACATGTGCAAGCATTTGATAAAGGAAAAATGCGCGCGCGCACACACACGTCACATGATATAGTTCGAGATACCGACTACCTTCCCGCGAGACTTGAACTTTGCACTGTGTTTTCGAGAGGGCCAGTAGTCACTCTGAAGAGCCGGACCAGCAGGCTGGTGTTCTTGAAATTTCTTGATGATTTCATTGACATGTGTGGATACTCTGCATAAGGGAATCACTCCACACCCCAATCCCCTTCCAGTTGAACATGTTGTTCCTTGAGTTCAGGTGCTGCCTTTTGCCTTGCTTGCACCCTGCCCACCCGCCCCAGATGGGAGCTGTGGTGTAATGCACGAAGCCATGCGAAGCCTTAGGAGTCTATCGCACCATCCCAATGGATGGTTGTTTAGCCACGACCCCTTGGAGTTGCCGCCAAAAGCCATGAGCGCTGCTTTAGGGAAGAGAGGGCTTGGGCTATGCCAAGTGTGATCCGTTTTTCTACTACCCAAGTGATTGGATTTATCGTGGGTATCACATCATGTCACCGAGGAATTCCGGTGCTGTCAGGAAATGAGGTGGTGTCGGTCATGCGAAAAGACGTCCCGTACAAAAGGGCGGGTGCCGGCTGCGTTCACGACGGGTCATGGGTCTTGGTCTCGTCCGTGACGTTTCTGATTCAAGGAGGGTGTCGGCTTGGTGTTGGAGGAAAGAAGTGTCAGATGAGAGATCTCAGACGTCGGAAGACCCTGCTGTGCAACAGCATGTTGTGTTTATTAATATATGGTTGTCAACTGTTTACTGCAAAAGGTATGCTGTGGTTCAATATCGTTTTGAAGAAGGAAGGAGGATCCATACTCTGTTACTTGCCAGTTTCCCAGGTGTTAACACTCACAAACTGAAAAGAGATTCTCCCGTACGAATGTAATCTCATAGCCAATTGGCTCTTAACTGGCCTGGACACTGCAATCTACAGGACAGGGTGGCACATCCTCTCTACCACCTGGCAAAGCACTGTCACGGAGAGCAGATTGCTTCGGAGATACTTTGCCCACGGCTACCCATCTGAGATGCAACAGCCAGATAGACCGTAGCAACGGGCCCATAAACAGGCGCATCGTCCAGGAGCATGGGCCCGAATTGTTGAGTGGATCACCGGTGACCCCACTTACCTCAAAAAGACTGACGCCTTCTGTCAAAAGAGGAAAACGCTGGCTGCCCGAACAGGGCGAATGCGGGCTAAACGCGCTGCCTCTCCAGATGAAGAGGGTAGCTCCTCGTCATCGTCGTTCTCCGCCTCCCACAACAGTCAAGGTCAGAGCCAGAGACCGTGGCGCTCACAGCATCGCTAAGTAGAAAGAAGGGACGAAACGTCTACCCTAGAGTGGCTATACATATACACAGACACATATATACGCAGCCACACAAGCTGTTGGGCGAAGAAGATCATACTTTCTCGTTCCAAGTCATCCCCAACATATCCAGTTCAGATGCTTCCTTTTTGTAGGAGTAGGAGTAGTCGAGTTTTCGGGACGTGTCCAGTCGTTCCTATTTTTAAGACTAGCTCAGGCGACTTGCAAATTTCCTTGAAAAACCTACACGCTCTTTCCCTTAAATCAGATCGATGGGAAATGCATGGGATCCGGGTCCTATGGAACACAAGTAGAACACGGACCAATTGTGGGTGCAAAATAAGCAACTACTCAAAAATGCATGAGAGGCCAACTAGTGTGAGTATGGGCAAAAAAGGTTTGAAGTGTGTGGGTCAAGTTTGTCAAAGTATATATGCAAGTTATTGTTAAATGTAGATGTGTGTAGGTGCAGTTGGATTTTCTGTAGGTTCGCTTGGATATTTGAACAGTTTTTTGCTGCACAGCCATTTGGGACACCATGGATGAAGGAGTGCCCTCCAAAGCAGGCTCCAGTTGACTTCTCCATGTCCGTTTCAAAACAGGCAACCGAGCCCGATCCGGCCGACCACTGACACCGAGGTCGATGATCCGGATGACGACCACTGGCTGTGACAGCGGAAGCGCCTTGGGTCCAAAAACACGGAAAACGTCGACCGGTGCAGCTGACTCTGAGAACATCGAGCTGGTGCAGCTGAAATCCAAGCCCGAGTCGAACACCCTAAAAAGAATGGTTTTTAGGTGACCCGGATTTTTGTAAGCATTCCTTTACTTCAAGGTGGCAAAAGATTGTGACTTATAATGGGAAAAACCGTTGAGCCTTTTGGAGAAGGTTATTGCAGTCCAGACAGGGAGAAGAGCCAAGTGTACAGCAGACGAGTTGACCTCTTAGTGCCAAGATCGAAGTGGTTTGTTTTTGGGATGGTCGGATGGATAGTTGTTTTGTTTTGTGATGAATGTGATGGTATTTGGGGTAACCATGGGGTATTGGCAGGCCTGTTGCACCAGGGTTGTTGGATGAACACTTCTGTGCAACCAATCCGTCACCGCCTGCAAAAAGAACATGCGTCCATTTCTTTAAATAACCCCTGTATCAGGATCAACCTTGTCGAGTATGCAGCATGTAGCTCATTCCGGAACCACTTGGAACACATTTTATGGGAATTTGTGAAAGTAGATGCTAGCCTTCAGTGGCGGGTAGAGCCAGCACATGGTTCGTGGTTCTAATGTTTTGCTCCTGCCGACACTCCACCAAAGGTGGCGCCACTCAAGCTGGTGCACTTCTTTCTTTGATCGTCGCTGCTGCTTACGCTCTGAAGTTCTGATTCGAGTGATTAATTGGTATGGTTCAAGTCTTCCCATTGAAAAGATATGAAAGAACTATGCAAGGAATTGCGATCCTGCCTCTCAGCCTTTTGAGGATTGCGTGAGACAGAATGAGGAGGATTTCTGTCAGTTGAGGCTTCATTCTTCACGGAGTTTCAAGTTAAGTTTCAGGGAATTACATCATATGAAGCGAAGTAGGTCACACTGTGTGGTTGATGCGAAGTCCTTCCGCAAATCCACTGACTTCACGATTTCCAAGAGCTGGAGGTGCTTGGTTCGAAGTAGCCAGGCCTCTCCGTGACATCGGATGCACTGATGACTCCGTGACGTAGCGGAGCAAAAGAAGGAGAGTTGGATCAGGAGATGTTCGTTTTGGGCTTCTAGCTCACGAAAGGAAAGGTGGTTTTAGTTCTTTTGCTTCTGCAGTTATGCCCTTTTGTGTGCTGGATGCCCATTTGTGTGGTTGTGCCTTTTTCTACATTCCAAGCTAGCTGAATCATGTTCACTAGAAAGCTGTCTAGCTGAGCTACCAAGCTCAGAATCGAATTGCTGCAGCACTGCCTTTTTGTAAGGCAGCGGCAAACAGTTACTGCACTTTTTTGTGCGATAGAAGCAACATCAATGACCCACTCCTACAAGACTTCGTGGAGATTCAGACGATGTAGTCGTTTGATTTTTGTCCTCAACTTTTGCAATTTGAAAGAAGATTCATCAGCCACGACTGACTGGTAGGTTCATGTCATTATCAGTTTAAATTCCGCTTGAACCACAAACCCCTCTATCCTGAGCCTGGAGCTCCAGGCAGGAGTACAGATCCATAATTCTGGAGCGAAGTAGGTCAAACGAACATCCGCGACGAAAATTCCAGCGCTCCCAAGAAACACAGGCCGCGGTCTGACAGAATCAGATCTTGGTTGAAAGTTGAAAGGGGAACTTCTACCTAGTAACAAGTGCCACGCTAGTAGTAACAAGTGCCTTACAGTAGTAACAAAAAGCTATTAGAAACAAGTGCTTTGACAAGAGCAAACGAAGAGATGGGAAAAGAGGGTGCACAAAGAGGATAGAATTCTAATTGATAGCTTCTTTGTTACTACTAGTAAGGCACCTGTTACTCTACCTAGTGTGTGTCCCATGACCTGTAAGAGTCGATAAAAGATCTTCACTCTTTTTGAGCAAGGCCTTGACACCCACTGTGGGAATGGGCTACGCGGCTACACCCAGCATTTACCCTCCAAAACTACTGGGTTGGTATTCGGAACATGGTCGAAACTGGGTTTACCATGGGAACGTCACCCAACCAATAGATCTGGGGTCACCCAACCAGATGTTCCCAATCAAACATCCACTCAACCAATTCTGAGAGCCAAGGTCTTCCCAACCAGGGCTGTGGAAAATCCAGCAGTCGCTTCCTCCCCTACCTTTGCACAGGAACGAGGTGAAAAATACAGGGAATTCGACCAGATCCTCCGCGGATGGGGCAAACTGGACGCTGCGAACCGATGGTTCAAACCGATCGAAACTGGGCCACGCAGCTGATTGATCGCTCGAGACAGCAACAGTTCGCTGGCAAGTCAAAGGTCAACCTTGTGAGCCATGACAAGCATCGCATCTTCCGTGGTTTTTGCCGCACTGATTGGTGCAGCAACTTGGGCGTCTCATGATCCCTGAGTAAGTAAAGGTCCTGTGAGGCAAGGGAAAGGATTGTCCATGGAAAGGGCTATGATGACCAGACAAGAAATAGTGTTCTGCCATCGCCCTGCTGGATTGCTGCTTTCTGTTTTTTGTGTTGATTGTGTTGTTGTGTCTGGTGTCTGGAACTCAGACCTCAGCCATGCCAGTTTTCTAGATGTGCCTAGTGCCAGAGATCTACCGAGCCTAGTGTCAGCAATGCTTCAAAGATCTTCAACAAACTTGCTCTTTTTGCTCCAAAAACAGTCATCTGATCTTGCGGTCACTCCGCACTTAACTGCTGGTGCTTTCGACGTGTCCTTCACTCCTAGGCCGTGGCATACCCAGCGAGCTGGGCCTGCAACTTTGCTTGCATGGCGGCGAAGCAGCCTGACGGAGTCTTCGGAATGATGGGCGTCGCCAACTTCAGTCGGTGCCTCAGTCGTTCGAGCCTCGCGTCGCACAGGGAGTGATATTTATCATATTATTCATGTAAGTTATCAGATGTTTCCGGTTGGAACAGATGGGAACCAGGTGGTTTGTTGTATCTGCATGGACCAAATCCAAAAACATATCTCTCCCAAAGAAGGCGCTTCAATGAGACAATCATGAGACATGTGGCCCTCCTCAAACGGGCCAAACCAGTCGAAACCAGCCATGATCATGAGGAGCGAAACACCGTGATGTGCAAAGGAAAAGCTGTTTTTTTTGCGTCACGAACTTCGGTCATAGTTTTCAGTGACGATCAGTCAAACATGTTTGCAGATCATTGCTTTAGATTATCATCGTCCACTGGAATACAGTAAATCTGATCTACCCAAAGCGCTCATCATGTTTGGCCGCCTGTTTGGCCAATCTTGCAGATAGTGGCAATGACGGCTGTGTGATCACCACCGACATCCCAACGGCTACTTGGCTGTCCAACTGTCTTCGCATTGCATTTCTCAGCAGGCTCCAGATCAAAGGCATAAAGGTTCCTCCATGTTCCTCCTGTGCTGGAATCGGATGAAGTTGCATGGTATAACGCTGGACACAACATATATATATAAGTATATATATATATGCAGACATTGGATAGTCAGGGAGCATCATTTTTAGTCGCAACAAATGTTGGATGTGTTCTGAAAGTTCTGAGCACTTCTTGTATACTGTTTCATGCCAAGACAGAGCGTGACAGTCGAGCAGGGACCATCAGCTACTTAACGTTTTGGCTTCAGGCTTTTGGTTTTAGTTTTTGGAGTTTTTTGGGACCAAAGTGGAGTTTGCACTGCTATTCACGGGGAATTGTCATACTGTCATACCCTTATATATAAGTATAACCGAGTCGCACCAAAGCCGAGTGAATATAAGTGTTTGTTTGCCAATCCATCATTCAGAAGCCAAAGATAGCCGAAGCAGCGTTGTAAGCAGAATTTGTCAGAACCGATGCCAAACTCTTCAAAACCCATGCCAAAGCCACGTGTTGCACCATGCAGTCATTTAGAACGGACATTTAGCTTCCCCTCAAAGGCTCAAGTCTGCAGGTTCTGTGTGTACATTTTGCAGGTCTTGCCCAATGAAAGGAGAGCTTGAGCGAGTGCGCTTGTTGATTGCAAGCAGCTTTTTCATTCCAGGCTGGATAGTGCGGTGGACAAAACTATACTGCATCTGGTCTGAACAAGCTGTGATTCGGGTGTTTGGACCATCCAAAGCACGGCAATTTGTCGGGGGCTGTGCCACCAAACATTCCCATGACGAGTCCGAATCTGTCACCAAGTCCGACCCTGGCCATGGGTCTGACCAATAATTGTGGATGTTGAAGCGACCAAGCTTAATATACAAACGGATAAACATGCCAAAAAGACTCGGGTTTCGAAGAATGAACACATGGTCAATATGAGAGATATGATGCGATTCATCGCATAACGCACATTGCAATTCCCCTCCCAGCCTGTCGTTTCATGTGTCTCTCCAAATTTCCTGGATGGGTCAAATGCTATTTTTGGCTCAGCTCAAGATGGCCCAAGAGGAACTGGATGCTTCGTGGGTTCATTTATATTATACTTCCCACTTTACGTTTGCTTTGTGACGATTTTGAGACATACACTTCTCTCTTGTCAACCTCAACAGCTTCAACTGCCTCAGTTGGTTGTCAACTGAGGTGACTGTGACAGCTACCAAAGCGCCCCTCGTCGGTCCAGGATGTCAAGATTACTCTTTTCTGAGATCTGGGGTATTTGGTGGATCACTGGTGATTAGTATCCCTCTGATTGGTGACCCACCTTTGATGAATGAATTACAATTTTCCCCAAGATTTCCTCGAATTTACAACTGGCCCATTTTGCCTGTGTGGCAAACATGGCCCGTGTTCTTCTTTTGGTTGGTGAAGGGGAGGTTCCCTCGAGTGGCCAGACACGGGGGGTTGGCCCTTTTTGCTTCAAACACTACATGCACTACTACGAGAAGCACACAGCCCACCTCACTATCAAATCAACATGTTGCGTAAAATAAAGGTTCTGAGTTATGTGGATGATTGGATTCCACATACTTGCAAACGCATGTTTTGCCAAGCATACTAGTTAGGCCCGCAAGCGGAAACTTCAACCAACAGCTGAGGACATGAATTTGCCACAGCACGGAGTGACATGATTTGAGTGTCTAAAGAAGTCGGTCAGATTTCTTGGCTCCCAACGCGATGTTTGCGATTGAGCAAGTGCTGAAGTGCGACATGAAAAACTGCGCATGCCACACCAAATTACACTGTGCATACTTGGGGAGGGTGGCAACACGACGTGGCCCTTGCATTCAAATGCATCGCCCCACCAATTTAAAAATAAACATAAAAACTAGACGACGAGTGGCCCGAAAGCATTTTTCATCACGTAGGAAGTCAGAGTGCGAGTTATCTGTTAAGTGTGCAGTGTGAAG
>CAXIVM010000998.1:0-24649 GCA_964035705.1 Porites rus
CCCCGCGGTGAAGCAGCGAAAACAAACGACGTGCGCAGACTGTAGACTGTGAAATAGAAGCATTTGCCGAAATCGTCAGAAACGCAATATCGTGCCACCGTGCAGTTGATCAGAAGCAACTTACTTGGGGCTATTTGATGCTATGATGACAGACAGAAAATGCTAGGTATGTATAGCAATATATAGCTGCTTCAAAAGGATCACCCGAGAGCAGGACATCCTAGGAGTCCTGCAAGGGGAAGATCTGTGTCCCCTGCGCCCGTTTGGGCCAAATCATAGTTGCGCATGGAAGTTGGATAGATCATAGATCCAACTGAAAGCACGTCTTCCAAACAAGGACAAAGAAAAAAAACAAGAATCAGGTGTCAGGCTCAGTCTCGACCAGCACTGGCCGTTCTTGAATTGTGGCCGCCATGTGGGCCGTCTGGCGGCCTCAGATGGAATGGTGATGTCGAACCGATGGTGTCCTTGCGGCATGAAGAGTGGTTTAGGCAAACGCCGTCTGTCTGTCTGGTTGATGCGTCCACCTCTTCGACACCAAACTTCGATCCACCTCTTGGGATCCCCGATCCGTGCGGGATTCGGTTTGGGCTTCGGATGGAGTGCCATGAAAGAACGTAGGCTCCGGTCTTCCAAAAGACCTGGCATGAAAGGGTAGTATGCAGCAAATCAGTTGTCAGTTGCTGAGGATGGTGGATCCAATATAAATAACACCCGGAAGCCGCGGCCAAGGTGACGACCCCAGTTCTCACGAGCTACGAAGCGCTTGCCACCTTGTGCCCCGGAAAAACCCACGCAAACCCACCCCCCACAACGCCCACTCCGAACCACGCGTGGCGCCCGGTTGAGGCCGGAACCTCAGGGCGGCACTTCCACCACGTCCACGGCGGGCGCGGCCGGCGCGGCCGCAGCGACGGCCACGACGGGCGCCGGCGTCGGCTTCCTCATCGTCGTCCACTCGGCAAAGACGGACCGCGGCTTCCGCGCCGGGCCGACGGGCTTGAAGCCCATCTTCTCGTAGAAGCCTGGCTGTGGGGCGGAAGGATCAACTCAAGAAAGTGTCCATTGTTTTTAAACATGTTAAAACCATTTCCCAAACAACTTGTCTTATATATATATATATATAACTTAATTGATTCTATAATTGATTTATTTTGGGATATCTTGGTTGATGTGCTTGAACTCCGGTGGGTCAAAACTTGATTGTCAAGTGGTTTACCAACTTGGGCTAGCCTGGCCAGCCTTGTCCAGCATTTTTTTTGGCGAGGTCTTGGGCATCGCTCGTCTTCGGTGTGACTTCATCGGAATGGAATTGCGCAGCGAAAACAAAAAATGGGTGGCCGTGGGAAGCTCAAGCAGCTTACTCTTAAAGTCTAATCGTGAGCAGTAAACAAAATGTTTGATACCAAAAAGGAACAACACCGTAGTTGCCATGATCTGGACACAAGAAACCCAACAAGGATGAGACTGCAACACCTGCTTTCTCCAAGCTGAACCCACCAAATTCAACTATTTTGGGGGTCTCCTCGACTCCTTCCCATAGGCCCCTTGCATCCCCGAGGCACCGATTGCATTGTTCTTCAACGCCACGTTCAAATACATCCTTAGTCGACACAATGGGAGCTCTGTGTCCTGCGAAGAGTCGTGCGAATGGTTCCGAGCACACCGGCAAACGCGTGGAAGACTCATTTCACCGTACATGAGATTCCAGGGTCTTTCAGTGTTTGCACTTCTTTCGGTTGAACTATGCTCTGGTCAGGGTTTTGAGACAAGAACCACAACCAGTGAATGATGGATTGACCACCCAATCAACGACCTTTCTTGACCTGTTGAATAATGAGGTGGATTTAAAACCGCCCAGTACAAAGTCTTCCCAATACGGGTGACACTGAGGATCTGCAGGATAGTCTCCCTCATCATATATCCTCACCCATCAAACCACCTGAACTAACCCACTGCTGCTTCCACTTTTTCACTCGCTCGTGAAAAACGATTGGAACCAAATTATATCTAATACTATTACCACTGGATATGGAGAAACAAAGCTGGTGTTTGTTCAACCGGTTTTCTCCCAAGGCTCTCTTGAAAATTCCAGCCCCTGGCGCGCGCGGATTGGATGCCGCCCTCAATCAACATCCGCGCTAGACCTTTCCGCTGCATCTCACGTTGCACCTGGCGGCGTGCAGCGACATGGAGGTCTGGTTTCACCCGACCGCGACATGGGGGTGTTCATAACACTGGTTTCTGTTTCGAATAGAGGATCTATCTATCGACCAAGATTGCTACATGATTATGTGAAGATCTCCACCCGCATTGCTACTGACAAGGTATCGGCCAATATCTCTATATAATTTGATTGCAGTTGTGTATCTTGTGTACGCAGCTCAGACCACAACGATCCAGATGCAGATGCAGCGATCACAACGATTGGTTGTCCCGCCATACCACCATCCCACTGGTGGTAAGTAGATGCATACTGGGCATACTGATCCGGGGCCATGGATTTTCAGGGCATCCCCCATGCTTGCAGCGGCTGCTTGGCATCCGTCTTCGTTTCGGGTGCGACGGGCTCTCGCACAGCTGGCGAGCCGCGACACATCAGCCGTTTTACGTTCATGCCAATTGGGGTCCTTGATTGACGTATTCCCTCAATTCACATCATGTTGTCAAAAGATTGCAATCACAAGACACCAAGAGTTAAGACATGTTAAGAAGGTCAGTCCAGTTCTCACCCACCGAAACCCACCGCTCGCCCTCCGCGGTCTACCCTGCTACGGGCCATCCACCGATGCACCTTCAAATAGCAGACCTCCATGGCTGGCTCCTCCAATCGCAGGTGGATATAACCGTGGATCTCTCGAAAAGCCTTGTCGACCGCCACGAGAAGCACGTCTGAGAACTTTTCGGGCTTCAGGAGGTTCCAAATGATCCTGGGCTCCGTGCGGTTCTCGCTCCGTGCGGTGTTTTCCCTTTTTGGCATTTGATTTGCGGCATTAAGCACCTGCAAGAAGCCTTCCAGCACAAGAGAAAACGAACTGAACTTGAGAATGAGGCAAATGGTGAATTCTCGCGAGAAGCATACTGGTGTTTGCCAGCTGGGCTCATACGACCATAGGATGTACATGACCTCAAACAACTACTGGTGTGCTTCGCTTCGGATGGGCTGAAGGCTTCAGGCTTAAAACGTCGGACATCACGTGAAGTCATACGACTAAGTCATCTCGTCGTCCAGGGATTCCGACCAAATGGAGAGTCTCCCTGGAGAAGAGCATCTGAATCTGGACCACTGCATTTTAGTGTGGTGGCTTTCCTGTTGCTTGCTGGACTGTACCTATGTTCGTTCTACTGCAAGATGAAAAAGTATTGTTTTTTTTAAAGTAAGGATTTCAGTCAGTGTCACAAGTCGCTGAAGTTATCTGAAGTCAAGAGCTTTCTGGTTGCAAAAATATCCGGAGGTTGAAGATGTACTGTCTTGGGTATTGACAATATGGGCATGGATCGCTTTGCTACCATGATCGGATGGTAGCGTGTTATTCAATGGCAGAACACATGTTCTTTTGGGTCATTGACATGATGAATTGTTTTTCTTCAATGTACACTGGCTGGAAACTGAAGAAAGGATAGAAAAGGGCCATTGTCCAACAGTGTGCAACGATTGGGTTTTTTTGGTATTCCGGGAGTTTTTCCATCAAACCTCTGAACAAAGGGCCACTCTCCATCTCATGTAAGCCGTGCTCAGTTCGTGCTACGAACGTCTTGCAAGTTCTCCCTAGTTCGAATTTAGGTGTTCTGTTTGATCCCTACTAAAGAAAGGAGTGTTTTTCTCCCCATCAAAATCCGAAACGAAAAACGACTTCTGACGGAGAGTGTTTCCAGCTCACCAGGTGCCAAGGATCTTGTGAGCGTCTGGCCTTGCGCAGCACGTGGAGAGACTGGAAACACCACATCGAGAGGTGTTTAGGATTTCGGGTTTCCAAGGGCAGATGCTGAAGGCCGCAAAAGTGTCTCTCAGAATTGATTCTTAAACACCACAAAATCACATGATCATATACATGATCCCAAGTCGGAATGGCCCCGCAGGGTCCAGGCGAATGTTTACTTCGGAGAAGTGTTGTGCAGCTTGAGAGCCAACTTTTTGGGCAGGAAACCATCTACCCGGCAAAGATTTGCTGGGTATTTGGTTACGTATGGAGCAGGCAAGTAGAGCATCGGATGCCACCCAACCTCTCGAAATTGCCACAGTCAACGCAGTGAAGCGACACTAGACTGTGCATTCCATTTTTTAGGTATGAGCATGTATGAGCGACACCCAAACGGAGGTTAAAGCAGTGGGCTCTTCGGATCCCGCTAGTTCAAAGGGATCGTGGGCATCCTCCCTGGCTCTTTGAGGTTGCACCCCTAAAATGGTCCCAAGTCTAAGACAAAACACCCAAGATCCAGCCAGCGACCTGCACACGCATCCCCTTGCTTTGTTCGATCCACTAAGCTTGTCATGGTCTCAGCTCCGCTTCGTCTTCACCGCTCAGCACTCCGCTCGGGACCCGGGCTCGTTGACGGGCACGCCGCTGAAGTCCGCCCACTCGTCGGGCGACATGGCGCGGCAGAGCTCGTACCCGGCGAGGTAGTCGGCGTGGTCTAACAGGAACTCCTTGGGGCGAACGAACGACGCGTCGTTCGGTGTACCGGTGGAACCTGTGGAGCTGAAGGTGGGCGGTCGAGTCGATGAACTGAACGGTGCAAGAAAACGGGGTGGTTTTGAGCATGAGTTGATGAGGGGAAAAACAAGTCCTTTCCAGGGGTGTCAGACTGGTGGAAGAACGATCTCCATGCAATTCACAACATTGGTGCACGGGCGTTCCTCATCTCGGGCGGTGCATGAGTTCTTCCTTGAACTACTCAAGCCTCAGGGACACCAGTTTGCCCAGCAAGGTTCTATCGTCGACCTTCTACACCATCCCACAACCACGAAGTGTCCCAGCTCTGAGCCATTCCAGGTAGCTTGGCCGAGCTTGGCTGTACATAGCTTGTTCTGTGTTTGCAACGGTCACTCATCTTGACAAGTCCTAAAATTTAAAATTGCCTCAATGCCTTTGCCTTTGAACGCTGGCCATTAAACATGTTACCAATGACAACCCGGGTACGCGGCAATATGGAGCATGTCAAAAACCAATTGACATGAGACTAACTGGCCAAATTGTTACAAAGCCTCACATTACATATTATAGATGTATTCTGTATTATGTCTTCGTTCTTCAGGATGATTGATTGGACAGCAATTTCACAGAAGAAATCTGATCTTCTATCCGATTCTATCCCTCACAGCTCACCCAAACAATTTGGTTCCAAAAACCAAACACTCACTTTTGAATTGGACGTACTCCCCCGCAAACTAACATAGAACCTGAGAACTGACCTGTGGAAGACCATTTTCCTCTACAACCCAGTGGTTTGGGGTTCCATGTTAATCTGCAGTGGAGTAGTTTTGTTTGAGAATCACCTTTCATGGATACGGCAGATAGATCAATGCTGTCGATGAGGATCACTACACTCCTTGAATAATACTGGAAGTGGAAAACCACCTGTTTGTCAGAGGATGTCATGGTCCAAGGGACCATTCTCCACTTCCGTGCATGATTATTTCAAGGAGAGTAGTTCTAGTTCTGGTTCTAGATTCTAGATTCTAGTTCTAGTTCTTCTTCTTCTTCTTCTTGTTGGAGCTTGGAAACGATCAACACTCCAAACAGGGAAACCTACAAACGGCATCTCTGCCGGTCAATGCATGGGAAAAAAAACACGATCTTTCGGATGCTGAAGATTCAGGGCCTCACGTATGTGTGCTCCAAGGACGCTACAAACGTAGCTCCTGGCCTTACTACTAGTAACAAGAAGCTACGAACGGAGCCAAGGGCATCGCTACGAACGGAGCAGGGACGCTGCTAGTTGCCCCTTGTGAAACTTAGTACTCCTCAAATCCCAACTCCCTCCCCCCTGTGCCAACCCTGTTCAAACCGGAGGTTTAAACTGACCATCCCTCATGACCCCATGTCACCGTTCCAAAAAGGGTCTGAGTCACTGGAGCATTCCCCCTGGCCAACTTACTTCGCACTCGAATGCGCCAAGCATCCCTCTCAAGCACTCGAATTCGTGGTGTAGCTTCGGGTGGTGGGACGACCACTTCATACTCATTGTTGGAAGCCCAGACCTGCCAAGCTGGCCCCAGCTCGCTGGCCCCAGCTTGGTGGCTAGAAAGCAAGGTGGTTTCGGGGTGGGTGAATCGGAAGACCTCTTCATGTCCACATCACATGGTCCATCTCCATGTAGGTTTGGAGATGGTTCAAGGAGCAAACCACCTTGCAAGATTCTCTATGCATACAACTAGTCTGATTCTCAGGTGGTTGCGGATGCTAGACATTCGACAGCAGGTGTTTCAATTCCCACCACGTCGGTGACCTGGACCAGGTCCTTCACAAGAAGAGCATCCGCGCGGGTGAAACGTGAAACACGTGTGTGTTTGTGGTGATGGTTCTCTGAAGAAACTGGATCAACCATCAAAACAAAGATCAAAACAAACACACACGTGTTTCACCCACAGTAGATATAGCCCGAGATAGTAGGATCAAAGACCTGGGGTCGTGCGGTCCGAGCGATGGCGTCGCTCTGGGCCGCGCCTGACAGTTCTTGGGAACTGTGTCATCTGGAACGTCCTCATCTAGGAAGGCCCACTCACGCATGACCTGGAGAGAATAGAGGGTCGTGCGTGCGTGTTGACCCAACCCCAGCGGTGTGGTACAGTTTCGGAGCGAGGCTTCACTGCTGCGAGAAATCTGGAAAGTATAGACTGTATAGACTCTCAAAACCATGCTTTTAATCGATGCTCCTCTCAACCATCCTGAGACGAATACTCCGAACATCATGCTCGTCTCATCATCTTCCTTGACGTTGAACCCACTCTGAAATGATGCCTCAAGTGTGACACCATCGCAACAATGGGTCAGGGGGGCGTACGACAGCCGACCCATTTCATCCCACCTGCCCTTCTGTCTCCCCAATCTCAACAAATCATCTTAAGATCCATATATTAAGTACAACACAATTTTACTATACGTATTTATATATTACACATAATATAACCCATGAAATCCTTTCTCATCTTCTCCCAGATCCTCCTCCAATCCAGCCCACCCCACGCCGTCCACCCCCCCTCCGGCCTCTGGGCCCTGGCAGCGATACGCCAAGTCCCCGCGGAAACGCTTCCAGAGCGCCGTGGAGTCCTCGCGCTCGAGGCGCCGGCGCTTGGGCGAGGGCGTCTCCGGTTGGTTCTTGCGCTTGGCGATGAAGGCCTGGCGATGGCACGGGGGGTTGGGGGTTTTCAAGCGTGGGTGGGTGTAACCAGGGAGCTGATGGTAGGCTGAAGGAATCAAAAGAATATGAGGAAAACAGATGAACATAGACATCTTATGACATCTCTAGTAGTAATTACGATGAAGAGCTGGATTCCAAGGACTCTCTGAGACTCTTTTCTCAGCTCTGGCAAGGTGCTTCCAGCTGACCAAAACCTCTTCGTTTCTGACCCCACCTTGCGGAAGATGGGGTTGCCAAAGAAGGGCGGCCGACGGCCATGAAGGTCCTCCGGCCGGTGCATCGGAGGTTCCGTGGCTCCACATGGCGTATCAGAACTATGCCGTTCTTTGGGGCGGGGTCGGCCGCTAGAAGAGGTAAGAAGAGGTAGGGAACGAAGAGTAGCTACTAGTAAGCTACTTGGGACGCAGGATAGGGCGGCGGGGGAGCTTCCTTGAAGAAGCGCGCGCACTGTTCATTTGGTTCCTAGATTTGAGGGACAGGCAAACTTAACTTGTTAAAACCTTTTGTCTCACAAGACAAAGGAAACCCAGAAGATCAGGTTGTATCGACCGGACGACACACGAGGCGACCGGCGGGAGTGCGAAGACCGGTGTGCCGTTAAGCGAAAATGCCTCGCCCACGACCGGTGGGCCGTTTTGCTTCGGGGTTTCTCGGCACAAGGAGTTTGTCTTGAAAGAAACATTGAAGAACCTAAATGAGCTGGGAACATTCGTACAGTTGGGAAACCATCCAGGGCCTGGGTCATTCTAGAAACATAAAGAAATCAAATACTCCACAAAGTTCGTGCGAACACCCAATCCGGTTGGTCAACTGGATGCATGCCACTTCATGCCAATCTCCATCTTTTTTGAGACCGTCTAGCAGAGTCTTCCTTTAACCTCCCACCAACTACGTGCTTCGCATGAGCTAGTTCCCAAGGCCTATAGTGCAACGGACTAGTTTTGGATTGGAGTAGTGTTAATTAACATTCCAGAAGTAGTTGTATACCAACAAGAAAGCTGCACACCCTCACGCACCCAATCCAAGACCAACTCCAATCTGAAACACATCCCAGCATTTCTTGTCTGTCCAAACAAGCAACATCCCAGCATTTCAAGGCCCCGGAAAGAGAAAAGAGCCGATTTCCACGCCAAACGATCGATGAATATCGATCCGCCGGAATGACGGGTCTGACGGATCCTTTGGGTGCATGGAGGCGCCAAGTTCATTGGTGAGCTTCAGGACCATCTCCATTTGACTGTGCCTGACTGAAACTCCGAGCGCCGAGAAACTCGGGCCCATGGGTCCAAGGCCGAAAACCACATTTGTTCACAACCGCTTCGGGTAAATGGCTAAGGCAAAAGGATCAAGGACTTTTCACAGTGGTTTCTGCCTACTGCCCCATGTCCCTTTGCTCCTCTCAGTGCTGTGGCAGGCACCCAGCTTTCGGAAAATTCAAGTGCCGTCTCACTTCGGCCCACCGTGTTTCCGTTCGAAAAAAGGCCGCGCGCGGACGACGGTCCGAAAGAGAACGTTTTCGGACTCCCGAGAGCCGCACCTGAAGGCGATACAGAGAGGCGTTTGTCCTCTCAAGTCCGAGTGGTTCACGTGGCAGCCCTGCGAGATCAGCCATGAAGCACATTGGAGGTTGCCCTCCTGACGGACGGACGAAGGACGAGGAAAGCAGGAGTGAGTCATGGTGCGCAATGCGCGTTGGTTTCAGAGCCCCAAAAGAGAACAAAGAGGGAACTTGGAAGGTCGTGAACCTAGAGGGAGACTGTATCTGCTCGATTGTTCCTTTGTTTGGCAAGTGTGGAAGCTTGGATGAAGGCCCGGAAGTCCAGCGAATGCAAAAGGCCATTGCTTCAGGGTCTCAGTCAAAGATTCAACTACTTTCCAGCTTGTCGCCTTTCAGGGCCTGTTCTCATCATACGAGTGTTCGGTTGAGATGGTCTGTACCACAAAACTGTGTCTCTGGCCTGGGCAGCAGCGAAGAGAGGGGTCTGATCCTCAGTGAGTCAAGGCCCCAAAAAATGCCACGAGACCGCGCGAGGAAGATGTTTGCAGCACTTGTGCAGCATGAGAGAATGTCGTGTACACGATACAATACCGCATAATACCGTCGAATTACAATAAATGACATGGTTTTCCCGAGGGAAAGGTGCGCCCCTCGGCAAGTGATGTGGCCATCCAAAACCTCCACAGTTCCACTTGAAAGCTAGCAGTAAAGAACAATCTTCTGGTGAGTTCTGTTGGGTGCAGGATTGCCAGTTGGCTCGGGAAACGTCAGCCCAGTTCAACAGTTGGACTACCAAGACCAAGTTCGAGTCTGTTTTTTGCGGATCCATACGAGGAACCTCTCAGGAGTCTGAAGTGCCATCTATCAAAATTCTACCTGTCCTAAATGAAGCAATTGAGCTGTTACTCCATCCAAACATGCCAGCAACTAGACTCTAGACCTAGCAAGGACTACATTGGACTGTGGTCACCCATCTCCTTCTCGAATCAGATCAATGAGAAGAACACCTCCCAAAGCCTCTCCAGAACCATCCAACCAGAACCATCCCATCCTTTCCCTCCTTTCCATCCTTTCCATCCTCCCCATCCCCCCACCATAACCCATCCCCATGTGCCGAGGCACATACACATCGCGAGCCGAGGGATCCAGTCCTCGGGCCTCTAAGACCTGGCAAATCTCCTCGGCGCCGCCCTTGCTGCTCGGCCGCCCCGCCGCGGCGAACATCAGCGTCTGCCCATGCTGGTTCAGCACCTGCCCCCAACCGGAAGGAGGACGCGAGCAGAGGGCCGCATGCTGCTCATGGCGTTTGGTGAAGTGTGGAGGGTGGAGGTGGGAGTTGGGATGGTTGGGTGGAATTAGACCTGACCAAAAGCCTCGGTTGGTAAAGGAGATTGGTGGCAACCAACACTCTACGCCTCCTAGAGGTCAATTTGAGATGTCAATTGAAATCACCTCCATCAGTAGGGCGACATGTACCACCCCCTTTTCTCGCGCAGCCATGATGTTCACCCGTTCCATGATGTTCCCATCAGCCTGCCTCCAGATTGGCTTCCCGCGCAACTTCGAGGGCCTTCTTCTTTGAGGCCGAATTAACCAAAGTGAAGTCGTCCTGGAAATTGGTGGTCAGTCTGCCAGTCAATACCGTACATTAAGGTTGCTTGAATTGAAGTATTCATGGTTCCAGATCCAAAAATAACGTGTCTTCGCCATAGATGTCCCTTTTCATAGATGTCCATTTGCCTACCATGGATTGGATGCTTAGGGTCGGGTCAATTTAAGATGCATATGGAATGTGCTGGAGTGAGTGCTATCCCACTTTGTTCCGCCTTCCTCATCAGTCCGCCCACAGGTGTCTGTGTTGTACAGATTCAATTCGTGCCACAATAAGCCCTTCAGCCCTGCTTTTGGGTGCAAAGCTCTATTTAGGGTGGCTCATGGCTTGAGACATGGATCACCACGTACATGGTCCATAATACTGGGGTTTTCATCTAGATGAGAGCTCCTGATGGAAGCGAGGGATATATATAACTTGGACATCCATCTCTGTAAGTCAGCGGATTGCAAGTCGCTCATCTCTGAGGTTCTTGGAGTGGCCAGTGAATACATCCACTTCCTGTACTCTGATAGACTGATAGCAAGCTGGGCCTCAAGTCTCCCTCCCACACACCTGTACTGCAGTGTAGCTATACCATACCTTGGCCGGTGACCAGCTCCTCCTTTGCTTAGCAGGATTGGAGAAAAAAACTGCACAGACAAAAAAAAACTGACCACAGACCCATCACCGCAGCGCAAAAAGTGGCTAAGGTGAGTCGGGATGCCCTTGAAACAGCTCCAAACAGGAAGTCCCAAGAGATTGAGCCCTCCCGCATACAAAGACGATAGACTCCGATAGACATGTTAATCATGTTAAACATTAACAAAAAAATAACTATCATTAGTCAAACAATTTCAAACAACAATATGTGCTATATCATATGCACAATATGACATTAATTCGCCTTCAACACCAACTCTGCACATCCCCAGCTCTGCCAGCTCGCGTGGTCCTTCATCACCATCGCCCGCCCCCGTGCCCCCAACTTCGTCATCGGCCACCCACACCGCGGTGCCCCAGTCGCTCCGATCGAGCCATGAAGGTCGGCCAGATTCGGTGGTCGGGTCAGGGGGTGGTTCAGAGCATTTCGGGTTCAGGTTTGAGAACTTGTTTGGTCAGGGCTCAAGATCTTTGCCGAAGATCTCAGAGATCTTTGTTTCAGAGGGCAAAGGATCAGATTAGATTAGATTTGTGGGGAGTTCTGAGTTCAGGGGGGCTGAATGAGATCGATTCAAGAAAGCGGACTGAGTACTGCAGGGACAGAAAAAAGTACGTGTCTTCCGTGTCTTGATCGGGGACAGTAACGTGGAAAAGCCATCCTTCTATTGGAGGTTCAAGCCCAAAGCAGGTGGACAACAGCCCTGGGTGGAATGGGCCGCTGTTAACTACAAGTTCTTGCAATTTCCAGCTGAGAACAATGGAGCTCCTGATGCTCCTGGGGGAAACCGAGCAGCGCTGAGAACCATCCACTCCATGAACCGAGATCGTCTGAGAAGGTCTCCGAACCAACCACCCGTTGCCACCCGTTGCCACCCGTTGCCACCCGTTGCCACCGTTCGATCCGCATCTGCATTGCTCCTGTGGCCTCCGGACGGGCTGTCAAAGAGATAGGCGAAGCGGCTCTCCAAGCCTCGTGGCGACACGCGACGCACCGACACGCGACGCACCAGCTGGCGATGCACGTGAACATCGGGACGGGGACGGGAGCTGAAGGGAAGAGCTGTGGTTTTTAGGGGAGCTTTAAGTGGATGTATGTCTGTATACATGAACATGAAAAACCAACACCTCGTCAATCCTTAGATGCCTGGAGATCTTGTTTGAAGCACCTGAGAAGTCAGTCTAATCGAAGTCAGTCTATAAAACTCCGTCCCATCACCGACCTGAAACCACCTTCCCATCCTCCCCGGACAACACCGCTCTCACCGGTGCCGCGCCTACTGGGTAGAGAGCGCCCTCGTCCAGTGAGGCTGGCATCGAACCCTGCGTCCGGGTGCATCGACGAACGTGTTTCAACGGGGATGCCGTGGATTTGGAGTGACCCCCCCCCCCAAAGAAAACATGGGGGGGCCAAGTCCTCTACGCTCTCTTCGGTGTGCAGATCTTGTCAAGATCGCAGGTTGAAATGGGAACGTCTGCCCGCTGCTGTGCTATTGAAGCGCCCCTTAAAAGAAGTGGTCGGCTGGCGCAAATCAGTGTCTTAACCTGAAGGACTCCACGAATGATTCAAGGACAAAACATCCCATCTCCAGTTGACCTCCAACCAGGTGTTTGTATCTGGATTTTAGCGCTCTCCACTCAAAGTCTTGCACCATAAACATCAGTCAGATGCGGGGATCTCAGATCCCTGTAGTGATCACCACATCCGAGCTTGAACGCCCCTATTACCAAGTATAAATATATATATATATAATATGTGTCACATCACAGCCTCTGATTAAACTTCATGTCACGTCACAGCCCCTCTCCAATTAGTTTTGTACACAACTGTTTAGAGTTTAGTCGAGGGCGGAGGGGGTAGCTTCGCTCGGTTCTTTCAAAGGCTTGCAAGGGAGTCCATGCTGTTCCACAGCCGGCACTGGGTGGGTACCCTGCCAATGTCGTGTTCCTAGTTCCCGCCGAATCCACACGCTGCATTACGCCCCTCTTCTCCACAACTTCAAGCACATCACAAGCTGTCGGATGGGCACAAGTCCCGGTCGCAATTGGTTGCTTCCAGGAGCAGTGAATTTAATGCAGAAAACATCAGGCGAATTTTGCGTGGCAGCAAGGTGGCAATCTCTGAACTCTTGAGCTTTGAGAGATCTTCTCAGCGGAATGTCAATGTCATCATATGTCACCTATGAAGCTCAGATGGGTTTGGCCTTTTGATGAATTTGTAGATTCTAAAGCGACTAGTAGCAAGGACGCTATTAGGTGGAGGCCATCGCAAGTAGGTTGGAGGCCATCGCTACTATATAGAAACAAGAAGCTAAGACTTTGGGCCTCTGAAAACGGGTGCCACGCTCGCCAAACTGCGCAGTGACCATGCACGCGAGCAGTGACCAAAGCAACCAGCTCCCGGGCGTGGAAGAAGGACTGTTCCACGGGTGTCGGTCGCTGTTGGATCACTGTTGGATCGCCTAAACAACTACACTCGACGGGGGTTGTGAGGCAGGGAAGGTGCTTATGTCGGATTCGTGGAATAGAGCTCTCTTCGCAACGAGAAACCACATGAAGGCGCACGTTGATCTTCAATGTGACGGACATTCTTTCTGTCTTGGTGGGGCACCCCTTGGCCCGTAATAACCATCCAAATCAGATGGTCTTGTATAATCATCTTGACAATGGTTCCTCTCAAAGATTTGAACACTCGACTGCTACCAATTTAGGGTCACACGATGACTTTGTACAAACTGCCACGACCATTCTGTGACTTCTAACGTCTGAGCAAGTTCTCATCACTCGCGGCGTGCCTTTGAACCACCTTATCCAGCACCCACCCACCCTACAAACCCATCTTTGCCAGAGCACGAACCTCAGCACCCTCAAGTGGTTCACCTGCTCAGGCAACTTCCTGGCGTCCGTCGACCGTGCATTTTCCCGATCAAACAGAGGTGCGGTCGTTTCGTGCAACAGCTGGTTAAGACCCCGCTCGGCGACCAATCACACCCCTCTGCTGCGATGTCCCGAAACTCTTCTGAGACGTTATAAGTTCAGAGGTTGAAAAACTCACAGAATGAGACGTTATAAAACCAGTTGGTGAGGTTATGACGTTATAACTTATAACTTACACCTTGGTGTCTCCAGAGCTTGAACAACTCACACCGTCCCTCTTCGTCTCTCTTCGTCTCTCGTCGTGGCTTTTTCTTGTTGAGACCTCAGAGTGTTGAGTCGGGTCCGTTTTTGGAAAAACACCATGCAGTCACGAATCACCAGTGTCACGAACAGTCACGAATCACCTGGAAGACATGGGAGTTCGACACCGAAAAACATGTCGACCTTGAACAGAGTCGGACATCGAGTGGTTGAACAAAAATCTTTGGATTTCTCCAGTAGGCTCTAGCCACAACCGTCTAAGCTGTGAAAATCTCCAAAACCAGGATCACTTGACTTTAACAGTTCACTTGCCCAAGGGTTCATTGTGAATCTAAAAATTAGCTGGGCTGGAGTACTGAAGCATTTTGGAAATATGTAGCTCACATATAGTTGTCAATGACATTCCAGAGCCCTCCCACAAACCCCTCCTGCAGATCCTCAAGGGAGTTGCAGGCCAAAAATTACCTAAGCTCGCCGCTCGCCACGTTCTGGCCGCCACTTCGATGGATGCGCACCCACATAACGGCCTGTTACCCTCATCCCCTCAAGAGAAGCTGGAAAGAACATGGTCACAAATGAGGTGTTCTATGCCCATCTGTGAACCCCAAGTACCGATCCAAAAGAACAGACGAACCCGTTTGTCACCAGATCCCGAGGGTCAACAAAGAAGCAGACAGACCCAGGTGAGTGATTAGCTGTGCGCGGAATCAAGGATCTTGAGGGATATGCATCACACTCCTTCGAATCAGCATGGTTACGTGGAGTTCACCACCTGCAGTGGTATTCGGATGATTCAGGGTCATCCGAACGAAAGGGTCCATGCCATCCACTTCCATTGATGATTCCAGGGAGTGTAGGATCTATGGACATGTCTTAATCTGTATTATATATTCATACTAATTATATAGGAGTGTTGGGCATGTTGGGTAGTTCGTTTAGAGCGTCAACATGTCTTCGACATCCCTTTCATGATCCAACCGGTTTGTCACGACAGTCGCCAGGCATGCCATGCCGACCGGTCTTGCCAGGCTGCACGCTTTTGTCCCATGAGCTTTGGTGGCTCCCAGGTCGATTGGCTGCTCTCCTTCCATCGAAAATACCTGCAGGTCTACTTGGCGACCGGTCGGGATGGAGTCTATAGGTCCGTGCCGGAGACTGGGCCGTCGCAAGACGACCGTGGCGGATGTCTGAATCAGCACGACGGGCCGGCGACATCGACATGTGGTGCACGTCTGGGTCTCCAAACACCCCAAAACATGGGGCACTTGAAAGGCCGTTTTGTTGAACAGTTGAGTTCTCAACACCACATTCCGGAATTGCATCCAAAAAGGTGGGTTCACCCATGCTTCTTTTCTTAAGTGTTCTTAGGGTTCCGTGCACTTGTTTCACAGTCAGTCTTGTGATTACTTTTTGAGTTGCTGGAGTGTATCAGCACCATCCAGCAACAGCACGGACAGGGATCAAAGAATGGTTTGGACTACAAAGCCTTGTCTCACATCCAATTGACCTCTTCCCTGTCTATCCACAATTCCCTTGTCTAAATGCTAATGCATTCCGAAACACCCACACTTCAACCCGCCGATGGCAGTGAAGCATGGCTGCAAATACCTGGGTGGCCATCTTGGTCCCGTGTGTCGATCCTTCAGAGATGATAGACAACCCTAGAAGGAAAATGCCCCGCATACCCACATATGTAGTGATACTTATATGTGTCTCCAACTCATTCCAACCCGAATAATTGTATGGGTCCTTGATCAATAACATGATTTCCAACTACTACTATCCAATCCTGAAGCAGCAAGAATATGTCCCGTCCTAGTTTTTGTTGATCCGACCAAATTCCTGTACGTGGGAATCATACGTTGGGTTTTGCTCATGTTTCCTGTATCAAGTCTCAACCAGCATTAGTTTCTGGCCGTGGCTTCTTTCCCTCTAAGTGAAATGAAACCAATTACTGTAAGTTTGGCGATTGATACCGCTCTGCTTGTCAACCCGCCCGCACATTGACATAGCCCCCACCATTGCACTGTAGTGTTTCTCGTCAAAATCATGACCTTTCTTATTATTGTCTGTGGTCGCCACTCCTACTCACCCCGCCCCAACTTCAAAAATGAGCAAAAGGTTGATCGTGCCAGTGATGCACAAAATTTATGGCTAGAGGGACCTGGGGATGGTCAGGGGAGGTCGCCCCCCATCACGTTGTGCCATCTGAAGCAACAAGCACAGGTTTGGTCCAATCCTCATGAATGCAGTATCCTCCCTCTTCAACCAACACCTGAGGAATCCTCGGCGTCAGCTGCTGCGCTGCCCTGGGCCGAGCGGCACCTTCCGGACCAGCTCCAAGGGCTGCTCACCACCGACCACGAAGACCACCGCTTGGCCTGACGCAGTCGGCACAAGCGGGACAAGAAGTGGGGAAATTGTGGAGACCAGGTGGGTTTCCTGTAACTCCCGGCTTGGAGCGCGTTTTAGTTTGTTGAGATACATGGACATGGAAAATCATTTCAAAATCAAAACATCATCTCAGCAAAGTGTCTTGCAACGTTTTTCTGGTCTTTTGCTTGTGGTTGCTACCATTGCACATTTCTGAACAGTTGAAAAGCACCTCTGCGAAAGCGCGAGGTGAGTTGACATATTGAATGTCGACCTGGCTTCAACAAATATGCTGTCTACCTAAGGTCTACCTACCTTGTTTTTCACGCCTGCGCTGTCAGATTATGGGATCACTTTTACGGATTGATTTCAGTTTTTGACTTCCAATGTTGGGCAGTTTGAACTGCATGTTCCAAGAGGTGTATTCATGTTCTGTTTGCACATGTCACCTCTTTAAAAGAAAATATGCATGCCTGTGTTCAAAAATTTTGCTCTTCCAGCTTCACTTCCAACCCTTTGGCTGTCATTTCCAAACCCCTCGGATGTCATTCCCAAGCCTTTGGGATGTCATTCCCAAGCCCTTTCGATGTCATTTGCAAGGATTTCAAGCCCAAATCTTTTGGATTTCACTTCCTCAATCCCATTGGCTTTAGTTTCCCAAGTGGGGGAGAAGTGGAAAATTGTCCGCAGCTTGCTCATGAAGAGGCCCATGTCCTCAGAAGCGATCAGGTTGCATCCAATTTGTGACAGTGTGGGACTTTGGAGGTCACCAAGCTCAGTGTTGGCCGTCAAGCCCGGATCAACATGACCAGCAAAAACCAGCGAACTTTGAACTGAGGAGCGGCATCATCCTCCAGCTTCAAGGTCATCACATATACCGAGCCTACTCCCCATGGTTCGGTGACTGAGGTGGTTACGGACATCATCGGCTTCAGCGCCCACACCACTCGGCCGGCATGTTTCGGTTCAATGGCAGGCCACTCGAAGCCTTTAGCTTCATCAACCTTTTTTCCCGAAAGCACCTGCGAAGGGTTTTTCCTTAAGCACTGCTGCCTATTTCATCTTCCTTAATCTCTTTCTCTTACTTCATCTTCCCCACTCTCTCTTCCTTACTCTCTTTCTCTTACTTCATCTTCCCCACTCTCTCTTCCTGACTCTCTTTATCCTACTTCACCTTCCTTACTTCATATTCTTTACTAACTTTCTCCTACTTCACCCTCACAACATCATCATCTAATCATCACCTCATAGGTTATTAATCTCATATCATATCATATTATATCATATCAGGTTATAATATCATATCACATCACATCAATGTCATAACATATCATATCATATCATGTTTTAATATCATATCACATCACATCAATGTCAGATCATATCATCTCATATCATGTGATAAAATAATATCACATCACAACATAACATATGAAGTAGAAGTATCAGATCAACAATATCAAAGTACATCAGAAGTAGATATTGATAGGTAGGTATTGATAAGTGGGTATAGACAGGTAGGTGTAGGTAGGTAGGTGTAGATAGGTAGGTGAAGATAGGTAGGTGAAGATAGGTAGGTGTAGACATCTTCCTTAAGACACCTACCCAACTTCACCTACCCAACTTCTTCTTTATTCTTCTCTTTAGGCGGCGGGGCGGTGCGAGCAGGTCTTACGAAACGCAACCCTCTCGTGGAATCGTGGCCATCGATCGCGCGCGCGTGTGGTGAGACGCGAATCGCGTTTGTCCGTGAGCAACCCTCTGCGGAGATCGTGCGTGTCGATCGCGCGAACGTGTGGTGAAACGTACATTTTTGGTGTGCGCGGTGCGTTCCGCCATTATAATTCTGGTGACAAGGTTTTGTCGATTTTGCGTTTCCCCATTGTAATTCTGGTTTCAAGGTTTGCCCTCGAGCAACCCTCTGCGGAGATCGTGCGTGTCGAGTGCACGAACGTGTGGTGAAACGTACATTTTGTCTGAGCGCGGCTGGGCGCACCATTATAATTCTGGTCACAAGGATGTCGCCAATGTGCGGTCCGGACCGCATACTCATTGGGAAATGCGATTCCAAGGTCTGTGCCCGGTCTGTGCCCGGATCGTTCCCCCATTATAGTTCTGGTCGCAATGATGTCGTGAATGTCACCTCTGAACTTTCTACAATGCGCGCTCTGGACGTCATACTCGTTGGGAACCGCGATTTCATGGTTTGTGCTCGGATCGTTTCCCCATTGTAATTCTGGTCACAACGATGTCTCCAATGTGTGCTGTGGACTTCATACTCGTTGGGAAATGCGATTTCATGGTCTGTGCCCGGATCGTTCCCCCATTGTAATTCTGGTCGCAAGGATGTCGCGAATGTGCGCTGCGGACTTCATACTCGTTGGGAAATGCGCTTCCATGGTCTGTGCTCGGATTGTTCCCCCATTATAATTCTGGTCACAAAGATGTCTCCGATGTGCGTTGTGGACTTCATACTCGTTGGGAAATGCGATTTCATGGTCTGTGCCCGGATCGTTCCCCCATTGTAATTCTGGTCGCAAGGATGTCGCGAATGTGCGCTGCGGACTTCATACTCGTTGGGAAATGCGATTCCATGGTCTGTGCCCGGAGCGTTCCCCCATTGTAATTCTGGCTCGAAGGTGTTCCTGTGTCATCGCTCGGAGCGTAGTTACATTGTGTTTTGCAAGCTTTGGTTGCTAATCGCCTTATAGTTCTGGCTCGAAGGTGTTCCTGTGTCATCGTTTGGTGCGCAGTTACGTGGTGTTTTGCAAGCTTTGGTTGCTAATCGCCTTATAATTGCTACTGCAATGGTTTCCAACGTACTTTTTTCCAAGTTTTGCCGCTTTCATTTTTCTTATAAATCTCTTTTAAAAAACGCTTCGAAATCGCAATTTTTGGAGCTTGGACGTCGAGATCTGGTTTTGGGAGGCTATTCTCTGTGCTTGCGGTGCGCAGTTACATGGTGTTTTGCAATCTTTGGTTGCTAATCGCCTTATAGTTCTGGCTCGAAGGTGTTCCTGTGTCATCGTTCGGTGCGTAGTTACATGGTGTTTTACACGCTTTGGTTGCTATTCGCCTTATAGTTCTGGCTCGAAGGTGTTCCTGTGTCATCGTTCAGTGCGTAGTTACGTGGTGTTTTGCAATCTTTTGTTGCTAATCGCCTTATAATTGCTGCTGCAATGGTTTCCACCATGTCTGGTGTAAACCATGTCTGGTGTAAACGGTGTCTGGTGTAAACGCTGTCTGGTGTAAACTGTCTATGGTGTAAACTTTTTCTGGTGTAAACCTTTGTTGGCTTTGTCTGGTGTAAACGACGTCTGGTGTAAACCGTGTCTGGTGTATACGGTGTCTGGTGTAAACGCTGTCTGGTGTAAACTGTCTCTGCTGTAAACTCTTTCTGGTGTAAACCTTTGTCGGTTTTGTCTGGTGTAAACCTCGTCTGCGGTAAGACCTTTTTGTCTGGTGTAAACGGTGTCCGGTGTAAACGCTGTCTGGTGTAAACTGTCTCTGCTGTAAACTCTTTCTGGTGTAAACCTTTGTTGGCCTTGTCTGGTGTAAACGACGTCTGGTGTAAACCGTGTCTGGTGTATAGACGGTGTCTGGTGTAATCGATGTCTGGTGTAAACTCTTCTCTGGTGTAAACCTTTGTCGGCTTTGTCTGGTGTAAACTTTTCCATGGTTACTTCGTCTGGCGTAAACAACGTGTGGTGTAAACCGTGCCTGGCGACATGCACCATCATCATCATTATCATCATCATCATCATCACCTTCATCATCATCATCAGCATCATCATCATCATCATCCTTATCATCCACATCATCATCATCATCATCATTATCATCATCATCGTCGTCAGCACCATCATCATCATCATCATCATCAGCTTACGCCTTTGTTTCATTGCTTTGGAGGCATCAATCGCAGTACCGCCGCGCTTTGCGCCTGGCTGGTGATCTGGTGGGATCTCAGTGTCGAGGATGCCATTGACTGTGTGCTCCAGCAGCGTCCAAGCCTGAGACCGTGGAAGCGACGAGCATATGTCTTGTATGCACTGCGATCCTTGGAGCATCACAAGCATGCCTGGCGTTGGGAATTTGAAACGTCGTGACCAAAGTGTCGACAAAAAGCTGTGAATTCGTGGCCAAACTGGCTAGAAGGACCTGGGTCCACGACCGGAAGTTGTTCGAAGTCGGCCCTTGTTCCGACTGAATGTGCAGAGACCCCATGAGGAACGGGATCCACGACCGAGAGTTGTTCGAAGTCGATCCTGTTCCGACTGTGCGCGAATATACCTGATAACCGATAAAATTGTGCAAACAGAGCTCTATAGACATCTTTTTTTGTTCGATTGTTGGACTTGAATGATATTCTTTGCTTGTTGTGATTTGACCTGAAAGACCAGTTTCGTTTCCAGAGACATTGAGTCTTTTGAACAGGTTGAGCGGCAACAAGTGGGACCAAATGAAAGTGGACACCACGCAATGGAATTCCAGGAGGCCGGCATGTCGATGCCACATATAGTCACCAGCCACGAAGTTACAAGTATCGGCGAAAAGCTGTGAATTGGCTATTGCAAAGTGTCGTGACCAAACTGATTAGAAGGACCTGGGTCCACGACCGGAAGTTGTCCGAAGTCGACCCTTGTTCCAGCTGAACGTGCAGAGACTCCACAAGGCACGAGATCCACGACCGAGAGTTGTTCGAAGTCGATCCTGTTCCGACTGGGTGTGCAACTATATCTGATAACCGACAAAACAACATGAGTTGAACTGTGGGTAATTTGTTTTGTTTTTCAAGTGTTGCATTTGTATGAGCATTGGTTGTCCTGATGCCAGGTTGGGACGTGCGATTTCGCACACTTCGGCGGCTCTTACTACCGGGACTAGCGTTTGAGCTCGACCGGCGCTGGATAAAAAAGAATCGACCGGGACTACCGTTTGGGCTCCGAAGTACAGTGCAACAGAATATACATTAATAGATTTGGTAATAACGTGATAATAGTATCATAATCATAATGTATATATATATATATAGATATATATATATATATTATATATTGTGTCATCTCATCATCATCTCATTTTGTTTCATCTGAATGTTTTGAATCATCATATATCATCTCTTCATTTCTTTAGTGCTCATTCATCTTCTGTTACTTCGCTTTTCTTCCCTTCTATTTGTTCTCTTCCGCCTACTTGCTTTCGGGCCACCCTGTCGTCTAGTCTTGGATCGCCGGTGGATTTCCGGTGACGGGGATCTCTTTTGATGCCTTCTTTTGCGTGCATGCTGCTGCCACGACTTCGTGAGATGCACCTTGTTCGAGCGTGCAAATTAGATCCTGCTTGGCTTCTTGGCTCAGACCCTCATGGCGCAATGACTTCAACCGAACAGATCCCAATCTCATGCATGGCAAAAGCAGTACACTCGGACCTCATCATCGGGGACACTGATCGTTTCTCAGCGGGCTTTTCTGAAGGGAACGCTGATTCGGTGTTGCATCCCTTCACTCGTCGACTGGCGCTGGATGAGGCTCCAGGTTCCACCAGCTGCGAGAGGCATGGATGTGGCCTACAAAAAAAGTTCTTGTCGATCCCCGATGAGCAGGAAACGCATCATCCTACATTCAAGCAGCGGTGGTCTGTCTTCAGCTCCTCCATCCGAAGAAAGAAGCTCACCTGTCGCCATGTTGGCCGCATGGCATTGCAAGATCGCTCGTTGGCATTAATGGTGACCTCATACGGAAAGACGGCGGAGTGAATGCGCCATGGGTCTTGCTCCTCAGCCAAGCTCAACGATGAAGATGGTGAGCCCTTTGGCGATGAAGCTCCCTTAGGCCAACGGTCAGGGAGCGAGCATAGTTATATGGCCCTGCTGGCCACACGTGAAACAGGGTTCGGGCAACCCCGACAGAATTGCAGTCACGCGTCGTAGCCTCTGGGACCCAGTAGGATATTTGTGGTCCTAAACGAGGCGCGTGACAAACTGTTGAACCGAACTTCCCTGTACAAGTTGTCAGCAAAAACTTTGGGGAGGGCAGGCGTGTGCTAAGCGACCGTCGACGGTCGACGGCGCGACCCGCGTCATCTTGTCTTTCTCCGCTAAGGTCTCGATGTTGACGGCCGAGCAATTCGAGTGGGTGATCGCCACGTGGATTGCTGCGCCTCACCAATTGTTGGCAGGCTTCATGCTCCAGTGGCCGGCAGCCATCATCTCGGACACATAGCCAATCGCAAAGTCCTCATGCTGTCGAATCCGGCCAGAACACGTCCTCAGTCCCCCCACCGCTAGTGCCACCAGGAGATGTCTTCCCGGACCATGCCCAGTCCAGCTCGAGCCCGCTTGTGTCGAGCTGGTGCTGAAGCTCAACCAAAAGTTGTTCTTCTCCGAAGTAAAACCTGTGGGATTGATTCGCCTGTGCTCCTCCTGAAGCTCGACCACTCGTCCAGTCGAAGGTGTCAGGTACCGGCCACTTCTGCAAAGGATTCCCAGCGAAGCTCTCAAGGCTCCCCGGGTCGCATGGTGGGACATCCTCAGAGGGCATGCGCCACCAAGAAGCCGCCGTAGCCGCTCAAAGAGCGATCAGCCGCTCCGACCATGCACAAATACCATCGAATACCTATCCAAAGGTCAACCCCGCGCACGCGTCGCTCTCTTTCCTTCAGCTCTCGAAGTGCTCGAGCCCGCCCTAGCGGGATGAACAAACATCAAGAACGAAAAAGAGTCATGCGATGCATCCCTATGATTGCATAAAGCATTTGAACCTCATGAATAAAATACAACAAAAATAACATAAAATACGAGTAGTAAGTAGATCGAATGAAGATGAATGAATTATATAGGCGGTCTGACCTCTGTCAAATGGATCTGGTAGGAATATGTAGAAATGCTTAGAAATGCATCGCTCGAGCCCTGGGTTCGAGCCCTAAAAAAGACAACAAACCGACACTGAGACTCCATCTTGTGGTCATTTTTTTCACTGTTGTCACTCTCATCTCGTGCAGCCCGGCTTCCGCCCGCTGGGTTCGCGCCTCGCTTCTTCGACTCCGACAACAACGTCTGGAGCTCCTCCTTGATGATCTGCCCCAAGGAGTGCCGGTCCACGCGATCCTCGCAAGAACCACCGGGCTCCGGATCTACACGTCAGTATATCTCGAGGTGGTGAGAGGTAACAAGGCCGGGTCGATTCCAACGCTTCGAACGCTTCGACCAAAGTGGTGAGGCTTGAAGTCTGTGGGAAGAAAAACGAGTTCGTCGAGAGGGCTTCTCAGTGAACCCAGCAGTCCATCACTCCCAGACAAGTGAGATGTGGTGGATGAGACCTCAAGCGAAGGTTTCTAGGATAATGGGAAACGTAAGGACGCACATCCTCTCATCCTCTTCTCTGCTGATCAGCAGCTTATTTTGCGAATTGTCGTCATCCACTCTCTTGGAGAATCACGAGGACATCGGATCAAGAGATGACTCACACGCACAACACCACCCGACAGACCACTGCAGTTCACAACAGTTCTCCTCGGGTCCTCGGGCTTCGCGCACTGAGTTCCAGCACTGCAAAGCCAACTGCAAATCCATGACTAGCAGTTGCTTGGGTTGAAACTTGGAGGGTGGAAAGAACTCGGCACCTTTTGCCACAAACCCACCAGTCCGATCGATAGCCCCGGGAAAAAGGCAGCTTCCCCCCCGTCGTGTGTGTGGGCCGGTGGCCGGACGCTAGTCTAACCGCGTGAGACACGTTGGACATCCGACCCGCCTTGGGCGCCAGCGCGCAGTAGATCTCCAGCACCAAGACCAGATCCTTAGAACCCATCAAGCGTCGCAACTCCGCCTGCACGGCGCGGAGTTGAAGGGCGGGGCCATCGACAGAACACGGAAAAAAGAGAACTCCGCAGTATGGGGGCTTGGAGGTTGAAGCCTCATAGGTGCCGACCTGTACAAGTGGAAGAGGCTAGAAGAAGTCTCAAAGATACAATATGCACCAATATGTCAAATATATCTGTCCTCCTCCATGACTTCCTAGAAAGAGTCT
>CAXIVM010000999.1:0-13000 GCA_964035705.1 Porites rus
CTCGAGAAAGGGAAGCGCTGGCTTTCGTTTTGCAGCTTCTCAGGTAGTATGTTGCTATACCTCTTACACACCTGACGGAAAGGGAACTTGAAGTACTATACCTGGTAGCTGCACTATAGCTACCCTAGGTCTCTCTACCTTGCAAGGTGCCAACTACACCTTTCCATTCAGATGATGCAAATGATGCATTTGGCATTTCTTGCATCACCACCCCTCAAAAATCACCTCCAACACAACCTCAAAAAACCTTCCCTCGGAGCACCCTCCTCCCCCAGCATGTGCTGAGTTGACGTGCCCCTTTCTCGGGCCACCCCCCCAGACCCCCTAACTACTCACTTCGTTCGCCAGACACAACTCCGCTAGCGCCTTCTACGAAGGCTGGCTTTCGTAACCTGTGTCTTTGCAAATGCTGTTTCAAACCCTCTATGGTGCTTCTATTCACACCCGGGACAGCCAAACCTTTTTTTGCTCAAAATTTGCCGAGGCACCCTTGGCGGTCCAAAGGGAAATGGCCACAGCACACGCAAAGGTATCCTGAGCCGCCAGGTCTGCCCTGTTCAATTCTCACGTTATGTTGTTCCCATTTGCTGATGGTTGTGAGGCAGGCAGGTGTCCTGTGCTCAGTTGCAGCAGTGGTTCTTCGTCTTCTAGTTGCTTCAGTCCAACCGGGCTGGCAGTTCCCCAAGGAACTGTGCTGGAGATGAAAACTGTCCAGCATCTCCCCTTGTCGTCCACACAACTAGCCTACACGATGCGAAAGCTGTGTCTGGCCTGACCAGCTTGAGCTTAGACAGCTTACATTGGAGTCCTAGGGCTATGGAACCACCTACTGGTCAGAACATATCGAGTTCATGGCTCAGGAACCTTCATCCGGGTGACCGTAGCTACTCCGCCCCGACAGGTGTCGCGAAACAACGCGAAAAACAACAAAGAAACTGAGCCTCTCGCGCTTCACCAAGCCTCGATGGAGACTGAACCTGATATCAGAATGAGTCCCTTCACCATGTCCACCCGACCAGTCCGTTCCAGGTAGGTCGTGGTGCCATCGATCGTAGAAAAACGCTGGTGCCATGACAGCTAGAGTCTAAAGGTTGAGAACATCAGGAAACGGGCTTTCAAATGTGTCAGAGAGATTTGTCTTTTTGCATTGCTTGAATCAAATGGATTGAAATGCTATTCAACATTGTTGACGCAAAGGTGGTTGATGATGGCCCCTCCCATCAAGCCTCCTACTACTACTACTACTCCTACTCCCACTCCTACTCTTACTCCTACTCCTCTCCTACTCCTCCTGCTGCTGCTACTACAACAACAACCACAACTACGACGACGACTACTACTACCACAACAACAACCACCAACCACCAACCACAACAAAAAAACAACTCGTAGCCACTGTCCGAATAACATGAAACACAGTTCCTCAGTTCCTTTATTCCAAAACTTTGTCTGCGCTTGGCCTAGTCACGTCATCGTTCTCAGCCTCACGTCATGCTTTTCTCTTTCACAAAACAAGGTTTCTCCATGGTTCTGAGTGAATTGGCAGCTACAAACACATCAAAACCACAAATGCACAGTAGCTGTCAGCCCTGCCCCGTCTCATGGACCCCTTTATACCGATGTTGTACGGTCTGCCCATACTGAACGATGGATGTCTTTCACGCACCGCCATGTGTACCCCAACCCCAGGGCGAAACAGAATCAACGACTTCTCTTCCGTAGATGCCATGTGTGAGGTGCATATGACTGACATGACAGCCACATGACTGACCTTTCGCGCAGCTTGCCTCTGAAACAACAGGGCCAGTCTCCTCCTGCCTGTGCGTTCCAACTGAGGCTCTCTGGGGCTCCAGCTGCAATCTGCCAAGGTAGTATGCTTCATACCTGATCACTCAAATGATCTGGGCAATAGCCAGAATGCAGGGACATGATGAGAATAGTCGAACAAATCACAGTGGCCTGTGGCCTAGCCCCCCAAATCTGCAGTGTGATGTTGATCGAAAAAGGCAGCTGAACAAAATCCCGCAACCTCTTGCATGTCCTGCACTAGGCAAACACCTAGTCATCTTGGGTTTGATGATCGTTTGATGTCCATCTTTCTTGCAACCGAATTCAACTGAAGATGTCTTTTCTCTTGGTCCACGCCTCCTCTTTTTCTGAGCACGTGGCATACCCCTAGAAGTCCAAGACTTGGCACCCCCCAAAGTAGAGGAAATTCCTTTAGTCAGGCCACCGGAACAAGTCAGCCGTTGTTCAAACAAAGAGTCGCCTGGACTCTCCAGGAATGTAGACTGTTGATTCTCCTTCAACCCTCAGGCCTCCTTTTCTAAGGTTCTCCATGTCTGGAAAGTGTCTTTCTTTTTTCCCTCCCAAAACCAAGCAGAAGCCACCGCCTCCAGGCCCTTTTCCATGGTGTCCATCCCTACTACAGTCAACTGGTAATGCTTGGGGGTCCCTTGCGCCGATCGTGACGCGTGGCGCGGTCGTCAAGGGGGTCGTCCGTAAAGCGCACGTCTTGGCCCAGGCCACCAGGCCGCTCGTGTCGCGGTCCAGCCTGGGGGATGCGAAGCGGAAGCGGAAGCGAAAGCGGAAGCGAAAGCGGAAGGATGTGAGATTGATCAGAAGGATGGATGAGATATGGAGTGGGTGGTAACACGATAGATGGTTGATCTTAGAAGAGATTGCTTTAGGATGAGATATGGAGAGCTCAAATTCTAGTGCCTGACCTCCTGTTCGACCCTGTTCTGGATTTGCTTGTTCTGTGATTCTGAATGGTGCCGTATCATCACGTGTCCAAGGAGAATGGAAAGGAGGGTGTGGTTTTAGTCTCTGTCTTCCACAGCTTAACGTTGAGCTTTGTCGCACGCAGGTTTGGCGTCCCTTTCTGACATGAACGCAGCCTGAGATCAGCACCGGTGAAGCAAACCATGCCTAAAGCGTTGCCGCTGCTCTGGGGTCGTGGGTTTGGGGTACGCTACCGGTGATGAAGGCGAAAACACTGAAGACATGAAAAAAGAAAACATTGTAATAAACGGAGATCTTTCTCTGCAGTTTGTTTACACTTGTCATGTAAACAGGACTGCTGTATAGTAGATGCTAGTATCTATGCACCAATCAACTAATTGTGGAGCATGGTGCACTTTTGTCATGATCCTGATCCGGACAACGAACCACCAGTTCCCCTGACACATCACTCCCAAAAGACTCCTCTATCCTCTTACACTCTGACCGACTCACATGGAAGTGGGAAAAACCATGAAAAACACCTTCTTGGCATAGGAAAGTGGCTAAAGGGACCCTTTTCCACTTCCATCTGTTTGACGAGAGGAGGCTCGTCCGCGCTTTCCACTCGGCCGAGTTGCTGCAGATCTGCCGCATGAGCCTCGGTCGAGAGGTCGGTCGGACTGCCGGGAGACCAATCGGGGGAGGTGCGTCTTGCGGTGTACGTATTTTTTTGGGGGGGAGGACACCCCCTCATTGGCACCCCTTCGGGGTCTCCTGGTAGAGCGCTGTTAGTGCCTGCTTTTGGGGCTCGCTTGGTGTGCTTCGGTGATCGGACCAGGCCCCCGGGCGATCGGAAAGCTTCGACCTTGGACGAAGGTCGCAAACCAGGCCAACGCGACGCACAGTGATCCCACTTGGTCCAGGTTTAAACACTGCCAAACGACCACCTGCCGGCCCTGAAATCTTTAAAAGCCACTACTTGTTCTGCAATTGTATTGGCATCAACGGCATCGAATGAGAGAAAACTCCTTGCTACAAGCGGCTAGATAGGAGGTTTCAGCAGGTTAGCAGGCTTCCTGCTCAAGAATTGCAAAACATGCTTGCCAAAGTTCCAAGCGCCGGAACGGAACCACATGTTAGTTTCAATTTGCATTTTGCCGCTTGTCTTCCCTCTCAAGAGCCATGAACACATCTTTTGGTCTAATCATGTCTAATAACAGTATTCAATTTATCCCCCCAAAAAAAAAATAAAAGTGTTGCATTTACAGTTGCACTGCCCTGCCGAGCTGCCCCAGTGCTCCGCCAGCCAGATCTCCAAGCGATGCTCTTCTCTCTCGACTTCATCAGCTCCTGTCGAAATCAACGAGAAAAGCCTGGAGGACTGTGGTGCAGGAACTCCGTGACCCCAGCAACTCAAGTGATGATAAGTGACCAGGGGTGATGATAAGTGATCAGGGGTGGTGAATGGACAAATATCACTTGAGCGTTGTTCAAAGCCACAGAAGGCTTCTTGTTACTACCAGTAAGGCACTTGTTACTACTAGTAAGCACTCGTTTCTAATAGCTTCTTGTTACTACTGTAAGGCACCTGTTACTACTGGTAAGGCACTTGTTTCAATCTAACTCTTCCAGCACACGGCTCCGGCACACGGCTCCTTGCCGCTCTTTTCCCACACTCATCGACCAGCCTGTCGAAGGCGAGTTCATCGCCCGAGTTCCACCGATGGGGAACGCTCTTCGCGTCTCACCGAGCTCCACCGGGGAACGAGGGGCGAAACGAACTGCAAGGAATGGCCATGGGTTCCATGAGGTGTTCCTACTATCCTACTCCTGTGCAAGTATTACTTTCATGGTGCGGTTCAGTTAAGCGCGCGCAGGCCACTCATTCTGAATGAAGGCATGCAGGCATGAATGCATGTCGAAATCCCGTCGAAAGTGGTCGGGAGCGATTTTGCGGGGGGGGGGGCTCGACTCTTGCGGCTGAAATGTGTTCCCTAGGGCTCCAGAAGGTGGTCGGGTGAGTGCCAGATGGTGCCAGGAAGGTGTAACCACCGAACCTGAGGATATGGTTGGAGCCCTAGGGCTTTTTCGTTGGGGTCGTTCAGGATGGCCTGTTCGTGACGAAGAATCATTTATGATCTGTGCTTTGACCGTGGACAAAATAGGGACACAAGGAGTACAAATTCAATGATCCCTGACCGGTGATAGGTTGGAATCTTCTGAATTTGACAGTTGGAATTGCAAAATCCTAGTCTTGTGTGCTGCCCCTCACACTTGCACACTCCAAGCTTCAGATGAACACTCAAATTTGCTAGACCTTGTTGAATGGCCCAGGCAATGATTCCTTTTGGAAATAATAGAGGGGTCGATTTAGTACTATGCCTAGTGGTTGCCCACTTGGGGGCATACTAATCAACCAACCAAAAGTAACATGGCCCTCTATGGACCCAAGGGCCATCAAACTCCTCAATAAGCCTTATTCCTTCATGTCTTTTTCGCATGGTGCTGCTCTCTGACTCCTGGGTAGTGGTGAGACCACCCAGCCTCCATCATTCCCACAAAAAACTGTTTTTGATTACTAGCATCTTTTATTTATGATGGTATATGATGCTATTATATAGCAGGTAATTAGTTCTGTATAGCCGCACTTGAAGCGCCACATCCTAGCTCCTGAAACTTCGTCTGAAGGACCATGGTGGCTGCCTATTCACGTGACTTACACTCCCGAAAACTAACATAGACCCTGGCAATGGCCCCCTGGAAGAGTGTTTGCCTCTACCAACCAGTGGTTTTCAGGGTCTATGTTAGTTTTCCATGGTGTAGCTTGTGTTCCAACTGGCCAAGCACGTGCACAGAAACGTTCTCCTCAACCGGGTGTTCATGGATGCCCTTCAAAAAACACATGATCATACATTACACACATGACCGTCCCAAATATATATATATATATTATACACATATATATATAATATAGATAGAAATGATATCCAAGCCTTGGTCTATAAAAAAGGAGGTGTTTTCTTTTCTCTGATTATCACTTTTCTATGGTTTGTACTGCTTAAGCATCACATGCCCCTTCTGCCCGAGCTCCAGAAGAAACACAAAAGTCACGCGCCCGCCTAGGAACATTTGTGGGAATAACCAAGCATTGGAACGATCCCTGATTGGTCAGCTCCGATGCTGGGGTCCTGGTCTGACCGCTTTTCTATTCTGTGGTGGACCAGTGTACTACTATATAGCCATGTGAATCTCGTATGTTGGTATAATAGGGTCTACTAGGTCCTATCGCCCAAACAGAACATCCCATCAGAAAAGACATTCAGGACTTCGTTCTCGACCACCGCCTCTGGGCTTCCAAAAGAAGATCATGTCTTGGTTCTCGACCACTGCATGAGGCTCACCCTCGGGCCGGCCCGTGTCTCGGAAGAAAAGGCTGGGAGGGTTAGTGAGCTGATAATTCAGAACATGAGTCTAAGCTCACACACAAAAAGGCATAGAATCATAGAAACAAGCATAGGTAGCGGACGGTAACGGTATGTCGACTGGCTTGTGCTATGGACATGGCAGGGTCTAAATTCCAAGCATACACATGTGCCTGGCCTAGCCCATCTTAGCCGATGGGAACCTACTCTTGGAGACCATTGGCATAAAAATCTACAAGGGGTCCGGTCAATGACATGGTTTCGAGCCGACAAGGTGTCCAGCAAAACTCCCTTGAACTAACAGCTCCTTTTGGCCAGCATTGGCCAGAAGTGACAACCTAGGCCCGGTCCGGCCCAGTCTGGCACTGAATCTACGACAGGTCTGGCATAGGATCCTGGATCCCAACCATCCTGGATCCTGACGAATTAAGACCAGTGGCCCAGATCAGATCAATCGCCAAGTTGTGGTTCGGTGGGCAACACGAATCCGTCAACCGACCAGCACGTGGGTTTGGGTGAAGCTGAGTTCAAGGAGCCATCCCGGGATGGCCATGCAATACACGTACAATTGGTTGACCGCTGGTGAATCCAACCCCCCCATTATCCCCATTGAAGTCGTAATTAAGAGGTTTTACACTGTACTCTACATTGGTTAAGGGGTTATGATTATGAATCAAGGTTCTTCATAAACATTCATGAGGCTAGCTCATGGTGTACTTCCAGCCCTGCCCGCATTTCCCGGGCCATCCCGGGCCCATGGCTGGGCCGGTGCTCTCCCCATCCTCGCTCAACGGCTCAGACCTGCACCGGTGGAGCTTGGAATGTGGGATGAGTTGGGTCTGCTCAGGTGCACTCGCCTAAAGAAGTCGAATCACCCCAACGAACACATCACATGGAAGTCAGGGGAAACCACCCTGTTGGTGTGTCATTTTCTCTTTCCATGTGATGTGTTCGTCGGAGGGTATAAGCTATGGCCATAGGCACCACAAATTGGCAACTAACTATAGGCATGATGTGGTGTCATTGTGCTTTGTGGCGGGACATTTGTCAGCTGAGATTAAAGTTCGAACAGATTTGCCACAAAAGAAGAAGACACATATGGATCTATGAACCAGATTGGTTCCAATGTCAAATGTCAAACCCAGATTGGTTCCAATGTCAGCTTGAATATCATGAACCAATTTGGATCGGGTTTCACACGCCTACTGCCATGGAAACGCACCTGCACCGAGACCGGTCAGTTTAGTCGTCTGACCGCCTCTTCGGCGCTTTTCAGACACCTTGCTCTGACTCAATGGAACCAATAATAAGGGCTTACATTCCCTTACACTCTCACCATCTCTGACCTAAGGGCGAAGTGGATGGCATAGGCCCTGGGAAGACCATTTCGCTGAACAGTGGGCTTTCCACATTTCCACCTCGGAACGTGAGTAGGATTGTATTCTCTACCACTCAGCTGAAGCGATTTTGGGCCGTTCTAGAACCGCCGATCCAGAACGTCACGACACGTTAGTTTTCAATTGGCTGATGCAAAAAAAACCAACAAAAAGAAACAGTTGGACATAGTTGGACTTTTGGGGGGCGCAAAACGGTGCAAAACGTCTATTGCTCTGCTCTGCTTCCAGAGGCCCGCATGGAACCTGACAATGGACCTTTGAAGTTCCATGCTAATCTTCGATGCTGTAATATTACCATATATTACCTGTATATTTGAGTATATACTTGATGATCGTTCTCCCTCTGTCTTCCACCCACTCCTTTGCAGGCCGGTGCCGAGGGTCCGTCCCGTGCCTTGCTACACTTGGGATCCTTTCATCTTCGGCCTCCGTTCTTTTGGCTCGAAGAGATGAGCCACCAGACTCTTGGCCCAACAATCCCAGTAAAACGTGGGGGTTGAGTGATTTTGTCGCCAAACATTCACATGGTCCACGGAATTTGAACAAGAAGCTATCAAGAAGCTCTTGTAATCATGAATCATGCATGTACCTGAGAGAATCTGAGATACACAAGGTTTGGGACTCACAAACAGCACCTTGGTGGAGGATTATGGGGGTGAACACAGGTGAACCAGGTCTGTCTCAGGTCGTGGCAAATTTAACTATGCCTTTCACAAAGCCTGGGCAGGCTGAATGAGAAAAGGAAAGGATAGAAAAGGCACATCGAATCTGAAACATCTGAAACATGGAGCCATCGTGAAACATGTTGAAACCCTTTCCCATCTGTTTCTTGGCCTCAGCGTTCGATGTTCCTAGCTTCGGAGAGCAGATTTGCTGGCTCGGGGTGGCCTCCCGAACGCTTGCCAGCTGTCTCAGTAGATCTTCTCCATGGCCTGCCCAAATCGTGAGGACAAGGAGCTTGGCGGGGCCAAGAACAATATCGACCGTATGTCCCAAACAGCACAGGACCTCTGGAACCCCCGGTCTTCCGGTCATTGCTCCAGGGGACACGGCCATCGTCCGAGGTCTCTTTTCCTCCGGCCGACGCAGAATTTCATCCTCCGAACCGCGAGCCGCGGACGGAGCCTAGCCTGTTGGGGATGAGTGTGCAAAGCCGCTGGATGTTCAATTCAGTACGGCCTCCCAAAACGTTTCTTGTGTTGGATCCTTGGGGACGGCTCTGGACTCATCGGATCATAAAAGCCATGAAAACGCCATCGCTGACAGCTCAGGGATGGTGCCTGGACACGCAACTCTTAGCTGCGTCGGAAGATCTTCAACTTGGCCAGCTAGAATCTCAAGAGTACATGGTGCAGAAAGGCAGCAAGATTCTTCATCTGGCTTCACTCCAGTTGAACATCTTGGATGAATGCGGTTCCCTACGCAAAGAAGTGTCATAACTAACTATATAATTAACGATCCGACACGAAACATGACCATCATGTAAGTGACAAAGCTTTACTGACACTTGGTGGGAATCCGCCGACCCCACACCGTGGGGTGAGGCGTGACTGTCGATGTTAGCCTTAGCCTTAAGCCTTAGCCTTAGCCTTAGACCTTAGACCTAGTCCTTAGTCTTAGACCTAGACCTAGACCTTACCTCCCCTACCCCTCCGGACCCTTGTTGCAGTGACGAAATCCTGCCGGGAAAGCGACCTGGATTGTCCAAGAATCTGCCATCCCAATTGATTTACATCTTGGGGCACCCTCTCGACCCGCGCGGGAAAATAAGCACGGTCCAAAATGGTCCTGGGCTCGAATCCCGGGCTGGTCGCGGCATGGTCCCGGCCAATGCCCTTGCTTTTTCGTAGATTTTGTCACGTTTTCTGTTGGTTTACGAGATTTTCAAAGGCTTTTCTGGCATTTTCCTAGGAATGCTCTAGTCTTTGTCTTTTTGGGTACCTGCTTTGGTGGTGCTGGGTTGGGTCTAAATTGGTAAACCTGGGAGGTACCCAAAAAGTCGACTTTTTGGGTACCTGCTTTGGTGGTGAAGGGTTGGGTCTAAATTCTTGGGCAATGATCGGGGTTCATGCAAGAGCTGACGTCCGATGGTAAATCTGGGAGGTACCCAAAAAGTCGACTTTTTGGGTACCTGCTTTGGTGGTGCTGGGTTGGGTCTGCACTCTTAAGGCTAAGGCTAAGGCTTAAGGCTAAGGCTAACATAGAGCAAGGCTAGCGCTAAGGTTCTATCCCTTGGGGGTCGGCGGCTGCAGGCGGTAGCCTGGTAAATAACAATCCTAAGATTGATGCCAGCGAGCCACCTCATCCCGGTTAGCTAGTACAAGTTACATCTGCCACGCAAAATGAGAGTAGTAATGTGTGGGCACTATATAATACTCAAATAACGCAAACCCCGAAAACTGCGAGTGTTAGTGCTTTGTCCCTTGAAATCAAGTCAGAGTGGCGGCATCTTTTGCTTGACCCCCATGCAGTGACAATACTGTGGGCTAGGCTGTTTTCTGATGTTGAAGTCGCAGATCCTGCAGATAGACTGACCATTGACCTGACCAACACAGTAAGCAGCAGAAGCGATTGACCCATAGCAACTCCCCAAAACAGGTTGTCTTCGAAATGGCTCTGTGCGGCCAAGCACCTGAATGCTGCATGCCTTTCCTCCATGATGTTTAAATACCTAAGACAACACACGCTTGCAGTGCATGTAGTCACAGCAGCATGAGGTATTGGGCTATGGCTCCAGTGAAGCCCTTCAGACCCACGCAGCTAATCACAGGCCTTTTTCTTCTCATTCCCCGAACCTCCAATGGGCCCAGCCAATGGTATTTACAATTTTTCTTGTGGTCAGTGTGTTTTCGTGGGGTCACTGTGGCTTTTCTCAGCAACGTTGCTGAGTTGGAAGCATTGAAAAAGAAGCACCGCAGCAGTTCCTGACATGTCCCCTCCTTTTCTGGGGCAATAGGATTTCTGGGGACGCCCGTGCTTGAGACCCCATGAGCTCTGTGCGGAAAACCACTGGCGTTGGGCCATGCCGTACCCCGGTTGCAAACATCCCAGCATTGCAGACATGGAGGAAAAACCAATAAACAAAAGAGCAGAATGGGGGACATGAATCTGCCTCACGAGCCATGAAATCGATTCTGAACATGTTTCGTGGGCTAGGCGCCACGCGAAACAGCACCGCGAAACCAGTGCAGGGCTGGAAAAGCATTCGCGTACATGCACCTCTCACATGAATTTCATCGCTGCTAGGAAACACTCATAAACAAACAATTACCCGCAACATGTCAACGATTAAATTGCAACATGTCTGAGACTAATTCAAGCACCAGCCTCAACCGATGCAAAGTCAGAAAATCATACTCTGACGGGATCTCAAGTTAATCTGATTATCATATCATGGTTGTCCTTGAGTAGATCCCTAGTCAGACTAGTGTCATTAGAGATGCACGCACAACGCACCAAGGTATCATCTTGATAGAATTGGTGCCAAGGGCATTGGACCTGGATGGAGTTGGGTTATGTTGTCCATATTGTTGCACCTGCCACCTATATAAGAGGGCATTCATAATGGACATGGGTGATGGCGCGACTTTTGGATATTGCCTGATGATCTTCCCTGGGAGTTGTTCCTGCGCAGCTGTCATGTCAAGTGTCCAAATCATATAATGTTCACATCTGTTCACATCTCAATAGTAAACCGCGTGCGGCTGCGCGTCAATTGTAAAACCAAAAATATCCCGGCTACCCAAGCCATGCGATAATAAGCTGCTGACAATTAAACAACAAATTTTTCAGTATACAGGTTGAAACTAGAGAGCGGGTCAATTATAACACTTTTTCACCAAAACGCAACCATAAACAAAATACAGTCAACTAATAACTTGTTTGTATCAACAGGGTCAAACTTAAAACGGCCAATTAAATATAAACGACCGGTCAAGTATAGACTATACCAATTCTAGTTAGTTTTAAAAGAAGACTTGCTTATATCAAAAAGGTTGCAACTTCAAAGGGCCAGCCAATTGACGATAAACACCTACAACAGACACACTTTTTTAAATCAAAACTATGTTCCACCTCTATGGGCTAGGAGCTTACAATCATACACTTGGCATAGTGAGTATTCAAAACACAACAGCCAAAGTCAATTCTTATAGCCAAGTCCAAACTATCAAATTCATCATTATACATAAAAGTGTTGGCAAAGGGTACCCCACTGACATACAATCACTTGAGGCGATGGAGGTGGACGGAAGGTAGAGGTTGGAAGATTCTGGGCAGAAGAAAGCAGCCAGCAGCAGCAGCAAAGCAAAAAGGTAGCACCAGCACCAGCAGCAGCAAACGAGCAGCAGCAGCGGCGCGGCGGCGGCAGCAGCAGCAGCAGCAACAGCAACAGCAACAGCAACAGCAAAGCAGCAGCTGCAGCACAGCAAAGCAGAAAGCAGTCAGTAGCAGCAGCAGTGGCAGCAGCAGCAGCAGCAAAGCAAAGCACCAAAGCTCACACAAGTTTGGCCTCCACAACCCTTGGTTTTCGTTCAGTTTTGGGGGGGTTACGCAGGCGAAATTGAAAGAGGGTGGGGGCTTGTCATGGTCGAGGGCGGAGAAAGAAAGCACCAACAGTGCCCGCCCCGAAAGCCCCAACTGAGCCGCTGAGGCCGTCGATCCCGTCGACCCCGTCGAGCCCGCTGAGCCCGTCGAGCCCGCTGAGCCCGTCGAGCCCGCTGAGCTTGCGTTTCACAAACATGAGATTCAAGTGTGTATAGTAAAATACAGCCCGCTATATCGACGCCAAGCGTTCAAGGCATGGGGGTCCCCCGCCCCTTACATTAAAAAACCATTTCTAAAACCATCAAAATCAAGCACGGGAACCGTTCACCACCCCCAATACATGATTGCTAAAGCAAAGATAACTCAGGTAGCTGACGCTACCTTTCGTGATAAACTAGACTGTCAAGCAAAAAAAAACGCTCAATTCCAACTGTCTCCTAGGTGGCAATAATAAACCGGACGCTTTCCTGTACAATAATAAACTTCCTTCTGGACAATTGCAATATATAATAGACCGAACTTTCTCCTGGATACTCATAACCCCCTATTGCGAGTGGTTTGTTTATTGCGACAAACTAATTCTAGGCCCTCGATGACTAGGGGGGCAAGTATATTATTGCGATGTGAACATTACTAGACTAGATTATCATACACTACTGTATACCAAGACCATCCAAAACCTAGAAAAATGTAGGGTCTTGAAAAAACTCAGTTTTTGCAACAAACACCGGGTTTCTTAAAAACAATTCACAAAAAAGACAATACTTTTTTAACGGACAAATTATAGGTTTTGCACGGGATAGATTTAAATACGGGTTCTGAACATGAGAAACCGAGTTTTTAATCACTGAAAAACTGGGTTTTCGTAATCTTGTATGCCACAACACGGGTTTTCGGAAAAAGGTCGTCTTT
>CAXIVM010001003.1:0-21664 GCA_964035705.1 Porites rus
TTTATATCGAAGGTGCATTCTCAATGCTGGTCTGGCCGAGATGGGCACGATCTGATCCTTGGTGCCATCGAAATGCAAGCAATTACGGGTGTTGATATGGTATCTAAGCCTATAGATATCAATAAAAGGTTTACGACAGTGTCGGCATATTGCACGGCCATTGATCGTGTCACGAAGCGGTTGAAAGAGATCTTCAGTCATGTATGGTATGTTGTGACATTCTCTCATATGGCGTTTCCATGGTCCCGCCTGATGCTGAGCTCGGTCGTATTCCGGGCACTTCAATACAGGTGCCTGGGGACACGGATCATCGGTTGTTTCAGGGACTATAATGTGGTTGTCCGGATAGTCTGGGGTCAACACACAAATGTCTTGGGAGCAAGTCTGCATAGCCAGCTGAGTCAAGTCAGCACGGCGTTGACTCAGGGAGTGAGTGAGTCGAGATTATTGCTGCTGCAGGTAATGCCATGGTCGGTGCAAAATTGAAAAGAATGTAAAATGCATGTGTAGACTCTCTGGTGATGTGAACTGGTGATCTTGCTATCGTTCGGTGATGTCGGTGGATTATATTAATGATCTGTTAAAAGCCCTTAACAATAATTCCCATCTCATGGATCCATATGAGATCGTAAGCAGGACATATTGATTATACAAGCGGACTCTGACATGGAATGGGTAATGAGTGTCCAAGAACCATGATCTGAGGATGCGAAAACAGATATTAGCAACCGTGACTCGTCTGGTGACTGTGTCATTAGCAAAAACATTGTAGCTTATCGTGATGCCTAGATAATTGGTCTTATTTACAAATGGTTTTGGTCTAGAGGTCCATCGCTCCAAAAACGTCTGGGCTGATAAATTTATCCTTAAATATATTTATATCTTTTGGACATAATCTAACATAAATTCCAAGAAATTATCTTCTTTAACGAATATATCGTAAATATAATATGTTTAAATCAAAATCCGACGACGACCATTCCTCATATACTTTTATAACTAAATATCATAATTTCAAAATCTCCATCCATTCATTCCTAAAATCAAATAAATATTCCTCGCGCCAAATTCCTAATTATTAAACATCTAATTTACAAACACATATCTTAAATTTAGAGGGCTCGAAATTATGCAGGTGTGGTTTTTGTGCGTTTTTGTGGTATTTTTCTTAGATTTTGGCATGTTTTGAAAGAATTTCCACGGTTGCGGTCTAGATATGTTAAACAAACCAATTGTTCTTTTTTTAAAACAACCTCTGGATCCGACTCTACCCTTCCTTGCCCATAAGCATTCTCATTGTTTCAATGTAGCACTTTTTGGACTTCTCCCTCAATATTCTTTATGAAATGGGCTTCTCTCTCCACATTCTTTATGAAATGGAGAGAAGATCATTATTTTAAAACACAATATGCCCACCAGGCCCAACAAAAATTGAAAAACTTGCTTAGTAATACTGGACCTGGATGATTGATTGGAATTGGACTTTGTATGGCCTTCTTGACGCCCATATCCAGAATAAGTCTCATCCTCATTCTCAGGGTTATAGGCTATCATTCTGCGAACATTGGGAGTTCACATCCTATCCCACAAGTTCGATTAGACCAATTCTGCTCATCTCCACTGCTCTCACCCAATGGCTCTTCAGGTCTGTGCTCCTGTCCGCCCATCTACGACGAAATTTTCCAAAGAACCTTATGAAATCCATGGAACGATCCAATCATAAATACACTAAGGGTCTGAATTGGCTGGATGGCCACTACTCATTCCGAAGCTCATGAAGAACCTTTTTTTCTTCTTGCCCACACATAGACATACATGAAATCAGGTTGTACCAAACCTGACATATTCAATATGCTCCCAATGTTCACCCAAGATTGCCAAGGACATTCTTTCTCGTGATGCCACCCAAATTCAAAACCTCATTGGACCTCACCATCACCCACCCAAAAGTAAACCAATAAATTGTGTAAGAAATATATTCTATCAATAATATGAATTATAAGGATCATTCAATGTTATACCCAAATGATTCTGATCTTCCATTGGGCCACCTATTCATGCCCACAAACCCATTTGCACCAGGCATTCCATGGATCCCATCCCCATCATTAATTGCCTAGCAAATTTCCCTCGTCCATGGTGCCCATGTGCTCTTGGAAGCCAAACAAACCCAATCGAAGCATCATCCATATTGCGTTGCTGTCTGGGGCATTTGCTCAATGGCTTGTATAATAATACAATTTGCTCAAAATCAAGATCCCAATCTTTCATGTCTAGGCGTTGCGTCTATGCAACCGCTTTTGGTCTCAAATGAAATTGCATATATATAATCACAATCCCAATGCCAATTATTTAATGCACCCAATATTTCATCTTATTTCATTTCATCTCATCCTCATTAAAAATTCTATTCCTATGCTCTCTATCTATGTACCCATTTCTTTCTTTAAATATCTTAAATCATCAAATCAAGATATTCTTCCATAAAGACCATCCAATATAAATATTCATCCTCTTCAGATAAAGCCTAAAACCCCCATTCCTTCTCCATGATCTAATATGCACTAATCCAATTGGCAAAGCTCTAATTTATCAAATCTCTCATCAAATTTTTGCAAAAATACTAGCTGCTAATTCTCATAATTCCTCCTCAGAAATCCATTAATTATTAAAAAAATCATTTCCTCTATGAGGACAATTTAATTTCCAATCTCAATGAATCCTCAATTTCCAACAATTAGGCCTAGGTCCACTTCCCGGAGAGGGGGGGGGGGGAAAAAAAATTGTTCGTGGATTAAACAATCATTGTTGTTTCGTTTCCCCCCCCCCGAGAAATCCGGATTCAAACCCAATTACTAGAAATTAAAAATTCATTAAGATTAAAAATCTTACAAATTAAATTAATCCTCATAAAAAAAATACACTAATAATGTATAATATAATATCTTAAATTTATTAATAAATAAAAATTAATAAATTTCTATATGAAATTCATACGAATTAACAACTAATATTCTTGCAAAAATTTAACGAGAACTTTAATAAATTACAAATTATAATTTTTACTACATATATTTTTCAAAACCACCAATATTTTCAAAAAATACAAAACCACATAAAAAACCATACCCGCACAACTTCGTTTTCTATAAATTTAAGATCGAAACTCTCAAAAAAAATACAAACGAAAACCAAAATACATATATCTAAATTAAAAAAATATCAAACAAAATCAAATCAAACCAAATATAATTCCGTCCCGAATAAAAAATGAATATCTCAAACTAAAATAACACTTATTATATTCAATATATATATATATAATCAATTAATATAAATATATATATATATTAAATATAAAACATTTTCAAATATAATATTTAACAATATAATATATTGTTAATTTACTTATATATCAAAAAAATATATAGATATATATTGAATATATAACAACATATATATTCATATAAATATCTATTCATTATTATATATATATATATGAATTTTAAATATCGATTGAATAAATTCGACTCTCCCAAAATAGGAGAGAAAAAGGTCTTTCCTGTGATTATGACAACCGTTGGTTGCCTCACCGGAGCCGTGCTTTTGCACGAATATGGAATATTGTTGAGAAAAGTTACGCAGACTCAAACAGCTGGAGATTGAGCTACACCAAAACACTGAAGTGGGCACCGCACACTCACACAAAGAACACATAGGAATCTTTCAAACTGCCCCTGATTGAAATTCTCTCCAGCCAGCTGCCATTCTGATCCGACGAAGTGCAGGATCCCAGAATCCGGTGTTTGACGGTCAGCGCTTCGAAAGCAAATGTGGGCCTGCCCAGATCCATATCAGGTGCATTCAGGTGCCAGGTGCATTCAGGTGCCAGGCGCCTTGTCATTGTTGTCAAATGTCTGTGGGGATGTATTGGGTGAGATATGGAGCACTGTTTGTTGCAAAGTTGTGAAAAATTGTGTTCCTGAGCCAAGCTCTGTGAATAAGCCTCTAATTATATATTTCTATGTTTTGCCGAATTCATTTGGGGGGCGTGAGCGATGACAAGTGGACCAGACTGCTGGCATGTTTAGAGGATATTCATAGAGGGGCATACAGTCTTGAACTTTGGTTGAAAGTGGCGCCTCTCACAGGCGGACATACTTCAGCTTGAACAGCTTTAGAGAGGGTGCCTCTGGATACAAGACACACATCTCTTCATCAGCTGGACGTACTGTCTTTCAATGTGAGAGAAAAAATATCGTTTCGTGTTGGTCACCTTGTCTCGATTTGCGCGAGATTTTGCTACCATGGTCTTAGGAGTATCACTGGTTTTCCCCTTGTACATCTGTACCAGAAGAGATGGTTGCTTAGGAAACAAGGCCCAGAGACCCACAGATTTCGGCCCGGTCTGGGGGTGGAGCCTATTTTGGAGCCAACTCATGTCTCAACGCATGTTTCATCAACTCAGCAGGACCGCAGGACCACATTTTCATGAACTTGACCCCGCCAACCACACCAGACGCCACGCGCCATCGGTTGCGGTTTGGGGCCGCCAAGGCCCATCTTCGTGAGGCCCGTGGGGCGAGAAAGCCAAGGAAGTGGACACGCTTGGAAGAGTGACGTGGTGCGTATATTTTCTGGTTTACAGCCCATGAATCATATAAAATGTTCTCTGATGTTCTCTGGGGCATGGTCATGGATGCAAATTGAATAGTCACTAGTGGAATCCTTCAAAACCTCGAGCAATGTTGGTCGGAGTGCAATACGAACAGCTTTATCTAGTAGGAAGTTGGTCAAAGTGGACAGGGACTCCAAGAAACACTTCATTGTTGTCTTAGTTTCTAATCTTTTGAATTCCTTTGAGAAATACCATGGTCTCCAGCTTGGTGGGCCACCCCAAACCAATCCATCAGAATTTGGACGCAGTCGGTGACTTGAAGAGATGCAACCTGTACCCACTGTATTTTTCCAGTGTTGTTGAAACACAACCAGATTCTCAGATGTGCCGATAGTGAGTAAGACCGCAGTAAGACCGTGAGTGTGGCGTGGAAAGTATGAACGGCTCGCAAACTAGGAACAAGGACGCTATTACGTGGTAGGCCATCGCAAGTAGGTTGGAGGCCATCGTTATTAGGAACAAGGACGCTACTAGGAACAAGAACGCTATTAGGGGCTCCTGGCATCGCTACTAGTAACAAGAAGCTACTAGGGGCTCCTGGCCCTACTACTAGGAGCAAGGACGCTACGAACGGAGCAAAGGGCATCGCTATTAGGAACAAGGACGCTATTAGGATCAATGAGTTCATTGGATCGCCGACACTACACGGTGATGTCTCCACGCTTGGCTGGCTCGCCCCGGGTTGCAAGTGCAGGGTGACTACTCACGGACACCGCATGGGCAAGGGACAAAACGGGGCGGCTAACTCTGTCTCGCTAGTCTCGATTCGATGGCCTTTCTGTCGAAAACTGCCCAACTCGAAAACATCGAAAAGGACACCACCAATTCTTTCATGTGATCGGAAAAGGATTTGATACTCACCTTTTGGTGCACAAGCATAGCGGTTGAATCTGCATGACTCTCCGCAAATTCTGAGTGGTGTGTTGATCCAAATCAATGCTGTATTTCAATCCAGTAGCCAGCCGGCCAACTACCCTTGGTTTCAAACACTTGTAGACCAGGAGCAAGTTGATTTCCTGTAACGGGGAGCTGATCACCTCACCTACTGTGTAGATGTACTGGGATCGAGACTTTGGCCCTAAGAGCTATGGCGAATCATTATCGAAGCCATTTTGCATAGGATTATTCCATATGCCCCCCATCCTAAAAAGCCTTTGCCACGTGGGTCCGGGGGAAACATAGAGTATGGCGACGGCCAACAGCCACCGCTCAGAATGCTGCTATTTTGGCCGGAAAATGGAAGTCTCCTGCCACGAGAAGACCCCAACAAACATGGCTTACAACGGCCAAAGGACAGTCGAGAGAAGTCACCTAGTCCTGAGAGAAGCACCTCTGGACTCATGACCCACGTACACGTATATAACAACATATATGTTAATACACGTACATAAATGTGTATATATATATATATACACACAATATATGACACACAATATAGGAGTGTATCTGTTTCAATTGTACCAATTCGGCTCCACATCCCACATGTTTTATGATGCTGCTGCACAATCCTTGGAAAACAAATGGGGTCTGAGATGCACGGATGTGACAGTGGTCCATGGTCAGCGCCGGGTAAATGCCAACTCAAAGCTCCAGAGTCAGAAAACGGATGGAAGTCGGAGCCAGGGGTGCTTGCCAGGTGAGCGGATTTTTGAGAGTTCCTGGATTCCTCAAGTCCTTTAAGTCCGTTCACTTCGTAGTTGTTGATTGTGGCTGGGCATGTCTGGACCATCTGGGCCACCACAACCAAGCATGTGTGTCCACATGTGGGCTAGCCTCTGTTCCGTAACCAAAACAAAGGCAACCTGGGGCTCGGGGGCACTCCTGACGCAGAGGTTGACTCCATCAAATCAATATGAACAGAATGAACCACCAGGGACTGGGAGACTCCTACGATGGTCTTGACGCCTTTGGTGGGTCGGTCTTGACCCACAGGGCACACTCTGGAAACCTTCCACTAGCTCTCTTAGTTGTCCCTGCACAACATGCTTCGGGCGCACCGTGGTCAAAGGAATCGTCCAAATTGCTGTCTCCTCGGTCCTGCACAGGTGGAGTTTTGATTTGCAAGGAAACCAGTGAGGGTGCCCAAGACAGGCAGGAAAGCAAAGGTCTTCAGGACAGGTTGGGTTGGACATGGTTGTGCATCCTCAATGGAACAACGTCAACTGGGGGCACCTAGTCACTAGAAACACTCGATGCCTCAATGTTGCCGTACACATGTGAAACAGTTTGAGATGCTGTTGACTGCCAAAGGTTAAAATTACGGTTAAAAGCTGGAAGCATAGCGAGCATACGCGAGCACACACTAAGCATCAAGCAAATACAAGGGTACAATTACAGAGAGAGCTCGAGCTCTTCTCATCATACTTTGCCACAGCAGTTTGGCACCAGCCACACTCAAACTGCCATGTCTCTCCATGTCAGATTTCTGGCCTGTGAATCAGGATCGAAGGAATCATACAAGGGCCCAAAGGACGAGTCTTGGAGGTTCGTACCTTAGTCAAAGCAAAGCGATCCGTCAGCATCTTGGCTGAATTACCTTTTTCGATGTGATCACAAGGCTGTTCACAGGCGCGCTCCCTGCATTTACCATGGACTCCCTGCCCCAAACTCCACAGCAAAATTGAGACAAGTTTTGCGTTCTGCGCACCCAAAATCGGGGGGAAAGCAACGCAACCCTAAATCCTAAGAGGAGCATTTACACTGATGAGCCATTGTGAAGGCGATACCCCGCAGGTTAGGTCAGATCGGTTTCTGATCACTCTGTACCATCAACCTGTCCCACAGAAATGTATAAGAGAAGCGGTACTGCAGCCAAGAGTTCGTAGTCTCAAAAGAACATTCTTTTATATAATATATGTGTATCTATGTATTAGTATATATATATATATATGATAAATACGGTTATTATATATATATATATATTATATTTATCTTTGATAATACTTGCAGGTGATGCTGGTTGTCCTTCGGTCACCCGTTCGGTGTCCGTGGAATCCGGCGATCATGGCAATAACCACCCCTAGAACAACCCGGTCATTATCCTTCTATGAACATCCTGCAATCCGTTTGGGTATGTTTGGGTGCTTATCGAGGCCCTAAAAGCCAACTCGACTGAAACATACAACAACTCAGTGGTTGGGGGTTTGGTCGTTCTGCCCATTGGACGACCTTTCGCGCCGCACGGAAGTCGTTTGCAGACTCAAAGACTCTCATCCGCCGAGTGCGAGCCGGTCTCGTCTGCGGACCACTGGGCGTCTCCATACTCCAATTTCCAGCTTCCCACGGCATCGGAGAACCACCAGGAACCTCGGTGGACCAAACACGAGGATGTTCATTCCCTCACTACGAGTCTCGCTCTGTAGGGGTCCACGAAATCACTACGAGGGCTCACTCTTTAATGAGTTTTAGAAAGGAAGGTCTCATCGACTGAGGTGGGTCCCTCTGTGCGGGTGTTCTGCTTAAAGGCAGGTGTTTTTTGACCCAGTTTGTTTGAACATGGATGAGCCATAAAGAGTGGAAAGCCCATTGGCGCCATCCAGGATGCCCGGGAGGTCTTACAACGGGTTGGTTTGGCCTAGACACCCAGGGCCCAGTGAATTGTTTGATGATTTCTCTAAAGATCTCTAAAGTAGTGATATATTGATATATAATATACATATATATAGTTTGTTTACTGACTGACAGGTGATAGGACAGACCCAATTGAGACTATTTGAGCAAGGCTCACCACAGGTTATAGATAGAAGGAGATTACTTTGAGCCTTCTGAGATCTTCTGAGCACCTGAAACAAGGCAGCACTTCGAAAACCGAACATGCACACCGTCACAACATTTTATTGAACCGTCCAAAAACATCAACCGCCTTTAAGCGGCTTTGCAAAACAGCCCCTCCAACAGTTACCAGCAACAAACCTCGCAAACCCCAACTTTTGTCATGGGCGGAGGAGACCAATTCCCCGGACGCCGCATGCCGTCCGGGAAGTCGTCTTCCAAGAGACCACACGGCGTGCCGTCGCCAAAGCAGGAGTCCATCTCACAGGCTTCACAGTCGCTACTGGGCGCAGAGTCTGTAGGACAGGAGAAGGCCTCAGTGTGGCAGGTGGTTAGCGATGAAACCTGGAAGCAATTAAGATTCAGTTCCTGTAAGATTTGGAGGCTGAATGGGGACACCTCACAATCGCGGGTGGGATAGTAGTCTCTCATGTAGCCTCACTATCAAAAGACACCGCAAAATGGGTAGTATGGCTCAACATAGAAGCACGGACAATGTTTCCAGTAGGTCATGAAGTACCGGGGGCTTGATTGGATCAGCTTCTTTGCGTCATGGCATCCGGCATAGGTCCTTCGACCCAAAAAACGATGCTCGGTGACACCGCCAGGAGGCTCTTCGTCTGCAACGTGCTCTGGGCCTCGACGCACGACACATCAGATGTGGCAGGCCCTTCGCTAGTAGCGTCCCTTGCTCCTAGTAGTAAGGCCAGGAGCCCCTAGTAGCGTTCTTGCTCCTAGTAGCGATGCCAGGAGCCCCTAGCAGCGTCCTTACTCCTGGTAGTAAGGCCAGGAGCCCCAGTAGCGTTCTTGCTCCTAGTAGCGATGCCAGGAGCCCCTAGTAGCGTCCTTACTCCTAGTAGTAAGGTCAGGAGCCCCTAGTAGCGTTCTTGCTCCTGAGTAGCGATGCCAGGAGCCCTAGTAGCGTCCCTACTCCTAGTAGTAAGGCCAGGAGCCCCTAGTAGCGTCCTTGCTCCTAGTAGCGATGCCAGGAGCCCCCTAGTAGCGTCCTTACTCCTAGTAGTAAGGCCAGGAGCCCCTAGTAGCGTTCTTGCTCCTAGTAGCGATGCCAGGAGCTCCTAGTAGCGTCCTTACTCCTAGTAGTAAGGCCAGGAGCCCCTAGTAGCGTTCTTGCTCCTAGTAGCGATGCCAGGAGCCCCTAGTAGCGTCTTGCTCCTAGTAGTAAGACCAGGAGCCCCTAGTAGCGTTCTTGCTCCTAGTAGCGATGACAGGAGCCCCTAGTAGCGTCCTTACTCCTAGTAGTAAGGCCAGGAGCCCCTCCAGGAGCCCCTAGTAGCGTTCTTGCTCCTAGTAGCGATGCCAGGAGCCCCTAGTAGCGTCCTTACTCCTAGTAGTAAGGCCAGGAGCCCCTAGTAGCGTTCTTGCTCCTAGTAGCGATGCCAGGAGCCCCTAGTAGCGTCCTTACTCCTAGTAGTAAGGCCAGGAGCCCCTAGTAGCGTTCTTGCTCCTAGTAGCGATGCCAGGAGCCCCTAGTAGCGTCCTTACTCCTAGTAGTAAGGCCAGGAGCCCCTAGTAGCGTTCTTGCTCCTAGTAGCGATGCCAGGAGCCCCTAGTAGCGTCCTTACTCCTAGTAGTAAGGCCAGGAGCCCCTAGTAGCGTCCTTGCTCCTAGTAGCGATGCCAGGAGCCCCTAGTAGCGTCCTTATGTAGTAAGGCCAGGAGCCCCTAGTAGCGTTCTTGCTCCTAGTAGCGATGCCAGGAGCCCCTAGTAGCGTCCTTACTCCCAGTAGTAAGGCCAGGAGCCCCTAGTAGCGTTCTTGCTCCTAGTAGCGATGCCAGGAGCCCCTAGTAGCGTCCTTACTCCCCCTAGTAGCGTTCTTGCTCCTAGTAGCGATGCCAGGGAGCCCCTACTAGCGTCCTTACTCCTAGTAGTAAGGCCAGGAGCCCCTAGTAGCGTTCTTGCTCCTAGTAGCGAGGCGAGGAGCCCCTAGTAGCGTCCTTGCTCCTAGTAGTAAGACCAGGAGCCCCGGGTAGCGTTCGAAGCGCCTCGCGGTGGGTGTTGTTTTCTCCTCGTGCCTCTGTGAGGGATTCTCCTATTGACTTCACGACCTAGTGCCTCTGGAAGGTGTGGTTCATGCCCGGGAGATGATGCGAGCGACCATCAAGCACCTACAGATCGACTTGCTAGCGACTACCGATATATCAAATGTGAAATAGTCGACTTCGACTTCTCTCTTCCCCCAAAAAGGATATGGAACACTTTTGCCTGGTTCCCCATATCAATTAACCGCACCAATTATATAACCATATCAAACCCGGACACAGCCCACAGCACTTCTGTGCAATTCCTCGCCTCAGTCCCCAGGCGCCGCTCGCGCCTCGAACACTGACTACGACAAAAACTGGATCGTCGCAGATTAAAAGACTCATCCACAGTTCGGCCCTCACAAGTGTGCTGCAAGCCTTACAGGCTTAGCAATTCTTTGTCTGTCCAAGTGTGCTGTAGGTGTTCGATTCCTCCCCCGGACTGTCCAAGCCATAACGTTGGGATGGATAATTCCGCGGACAAGTTCCCCCACGACACCCAAACCCATCCGGGACACGTCAAGTGAAGTGCTCAATCGCACGCGGGCTTCATGAAGTCCAATGGCAAGAGAAGGAACCCGGAGCTTCCCAGGATCCACCGTGGGCCTTTTTCCGAAAGAGCCTCGGCCACGTCGCGAGTCACGCGAGTCACAACGCGCTGCCTTTCTCGAAAAAAACACCGCGCCGACTCGCGCTCGGTCCGCTCGTTGGTGAATCCGAACACCGACTCTGCGGGGGACTCCGATCCACCAGAGGATGAGTCGATCTATGAAGATCTCCTAGTCGATCCATGAGGGTCACCTTGAACACCGCTGAACCCATTGTTGGTCGGCGGTGGAGACCGTTCAATATGCGGGGGTCTCTCAGGGAGAGGGTACTCCCTTTCGGAAGTGTCTGACATACATGGCCACCATGAGCCTGAGACAATTTTTTCAGAAAACAAGTGCGCTGGAATGAGCTTGAGAAGATGGCTATATAGCTAGACTGTTCACCCTGCCTGCCCCACAAATGCAGAAGGTGAACCCCCGAGCTGTTCCAGCTGAGCACGTGGACTTGCGGATGATTGGACCAACAAAAAGGCCAAAAAAACTCGGTGATAGGATGTGCCAACTTGGGTCGACTTGAGCCTGCTCTGAAGCTGTCCAACTCACATCTTCGTAGCTTTGGGGAAAATCACATGGGAATCATCCGTCAATGAACGTGCTGTTTTCAGGGCACCAGGTTACCCCCAAAGACAGACAGACAATGGGGCAAACAGTCAAGATGTCTTTCACAACCTGGAACCCTTGAAAGACGTTGACTAACACACTGGCCTGCGGACAACACCATCAGTCAAGACCGATTTCAGTGACTTACATTGAGCAACAAACAAAGAACGCCGTTTCCCCCTGCACCATTGCCCGCGTCTTAGAGCTCACCTGTCTCATCTCTCACATCTGTCTCCACACATGATCTCCCAGCAGTTTCACCCTTTTTTGCACTACTCATGTAGGGCACTCCTCAGTGGCCTTGAGCTTGTAGGAGAAGTTCTGCAATCGACACCTCTCGTCTCTCAGCTCCTTCGCAGTGCCTGAGTTGAAGCAGTTCTCCGAGCTCCGTGAAACCACGCATCCTGTTCCTTTCAACCGTTTTTGTTGTCGTTGAACAGGCAGGAGGTTGGAAGTTATCAGTAGCCCGGCTGGACATGACATAAATCACCTGGAGGGCGGCTTGCTGATAGTTTTTACACTGGGTGGTGTCGCACTCGTCTTGTCAAGTGCAGCACATCTTAGGCCTTAGATGGCCCCATCATTGGAGGCAAATCTCCAAAACCGGCCGGTACACCAGTAACGCACAAGTGGGTCAACAGTGAGGACGCACAGTGAAGATTTGGCAAAATACCGTAAGGACTACCGTAAGGATACCTGCGGACAGGTTAGAGCCGGATTCGGAAACTAATCGGTCGAATTTTGAAACTAGGGTTCTGAAACTGGGGTTCTGAAACTAGGGTTCTGAAACTTGGAGTCTGACACTGGTATTCTGAAACTGGTGTCTGAAACTAGGATTCTGAAACTGGGGTTCTGCAACTTGTATTTTGAGACTGGAAAGTCAGATTCTGCAACTAGTATTCTGAAACTGGGATTCTGAAACTGGAAAGTCCGATTTTGCAACTGGCATTCTGAAACTGGTATTCTGCAACTGGTGATCTCCACATCATGCGATAGCGCGTGCCTGTGACTTCATCTTCGAAGCACATCCAAACCAACGTCATTAGCCCCCCACCCAACCCCCCCACCCCCCAATCCCCCCTTGTCCCCAAGCTGTGATCTCGGCATCACGCCAACCCCCTCATCAAAAGTTGCGGAGTCCTAATCCACAATATCCACAATTTTGCGGAATCCTAGTTGCGGAACGCCAGTTGCGGAATCCCAGTTGCAGAACTTAGTTGCCGAATCCTAGTTGCGGAATCCTGATAGTTGCAGAATCCCAGTTTCGGAATTCTAGTTGCTGAATTCTAGTTGCGGAAAGCCTAGTTGCGGAATCTCAGTTGCGGAATCCTAGTTTCGGAATCCTAGTTGCGGAATCCCAGTTGCGGAATCCGACCAAATAGTTGCGGAATACTAGTTGCGGAACTCGACTTTATCCCCTGCCTAAACCCCTGTGACCCAGTTCTGCGGCGAATGACATTCTGTCAGTTCATCTCCGCCAGTTCATCCCGCAGATCATTAGTTGGCATCCGCCAATCAACCGACGTCAACCGCGCCTTGACGGCATTGTGCTCCTCCATATGCGGTCTTCATACTCCGCAGGTTCTGTTGCATGGCGCAGCACAGATGCACCAGGTCCTCATGGCTCAGCTGTGCGAAGTCCTCGCCAACGCGGGGTCGATGCGGAGGGAAGCGGTGCGGAGGGAAACGCGGAGTCGGTGCAGTGGACGTGTTCAGTGAGTCATGAGGTGGGTGGGACATGGTGGGAAAACAGGACATGTCTCCTGAGGAGTGGAGCTTTCGAGGATAAACAGACTGCGAGAAAACCCAAAGGTTGAGAACATGAGCATTGAATCCTGAACATTTTATGAAGCCAAGCAAGTCTTTTGCAAAGGTTGCTTAGGAGAAGAGGCATGACGAGGTCGTGCCTCTTTGTGTCTCCCTTCTCCAATTTTTGTGAACTGGATCACCTAGCCGTGATCTGGGACAAACATCTTCGCTGTTGGGGGACAAACACCCTTCGCGAATGTTGGGGACCATTTTGAGATGAACATTCTGAACATATACCCTGGAACAAATGAGATCTCCCGATCACATCCGATCACCTGTTCTGCCATAGGGCGCACTTCTACACAATTTGCAGAATGTTCGCTTGCAAACTCTTCCACTGCAAAGAACAACTCCTTTAAGAAACGTGTGGCCATGAAGAAACAAATAGAATATGACCTTCATCAATCTTAAAATAAGAATACATAAGCATACATAAGATATTTCCCGGCTTAAGATAAATGGCCCTAAACTCCAACAATTCCCGGAACGGGTTCCGCTTGGACTGACCTTTTCGAAAGAGCTTGAATGCACACAGCTTGTTGAATCACCGGTCTTTCGAACTGTGCCAGGCGGCCAAGTCCAACTCATCCAGGGCCGCGTTCTCAAGGCCCTTCACCTTAGAGGCCGATCGATCACCATGTTTGTTTAAGTGAAAGAACAGGAAAAACACATAGACAAACAGAACGAACACTGGACATGAAAACAATCGAATCACCATCTTGGAAATGCGATTTGATGGCGTTGTGAACCCTGGGACCCGCTGGGATGCTGGTTGACTCACCACAAACATGGACGCGCAACGTCCGGTTGCGCCACCATGCCCTTGGGCTTTGCTGGGCTTTGCTGGGTACAGGGGTGTTTGGTAAGGTCAAATGATCGGTGGAGCCAGATGATCACCCACAAAAAGATGAGGACAATATCTCATTGGTGAAGAACATCAGCACGAATCAATTACGGATTATGTATGGGCAACTAATTGTGTGCAAATGGCAGATGGAATCGGCAGGCGACGCAAATTATCAAGAACCTTCGCTAAAACTTCACGGATGCTTCAAATCCAATTTCAGGCGGGCGTTGGGGTGTTGTAGATAGACTACACAAACTTGGCAAACGAAAAGAACTGCAATGAAGAACTTGAAGAAGAATCTAAGCTTTTTTCTTTGAATATAACATCACAAACACCAGCAGACCAGGACCACACAAAACCGAATCAATGAATGCATCTGCACGGGGCTGTGGTGGCAACTACATGCATCCCGTCGTTGTCTACAAGACAAAACACACCGCTGGTGAGTGAGATTGGATCCTACGTAGGTACTGAGGAAATGCCAAATCACATGCAATGGAACCACCTGAGCCGGGTGGAATGGAGTTCATTTTGACACAACGAGTGTGCATCGAAGCATCGGTGTTATTGACTCGATGGTGCTTTAGAGATCTGCACATCGACTCGAGACACCTGTTTTTGGCATTGGGAAAACGAGGTTCTTTGTTTCCAAGTGAACCATGATCCGAATAGCCACTTGAACTCGGGAGGCTCCCTTCCTTGGGGGGCGTCTTACGCCCCCAAAATTCCTCACGAACGGCTGCGCTCTTTTGCTTGAACAGGTGCAGAATCAACACGAATCAACTCAGGGCAAAGGCTTCTTGCCGGCTGGAAGGCCGGAGGTTCCGAGCTTCAAACAAGACTTTGTTGATCGGTGCGACCGGGAGGTTCCGAGCGCCAAGGTGACTCACACTGATGCGGCCTTGCCAGAACCTACTGGATGTATTTAGCGATCCCCAATGACAGCACAGCAAATCACCAACTAAAGTAACTAAAGAGATGCACTCATCCTTTTTGAAGATGTCAACTGAAAGCCATCTCTGTCAATTTTTGGCGGTCTTGGGGATTCTTGGGGAGCCACTTCTCATCTTAACTTCTCCTTCTCCCAGTCACTGGAGAGAGATCTCCCTCGCTGATCGCGTCAGGGAAGCTCTTCCAGTGCATCAACGAGCGCTCTGCGTCGGCCCAGTTGGCCTCCGAGTCCTTGCGGCCTCGACTTCGTATTCGCGAAGAAACGTGGCAAGGATCGACGAAGGAAACCGTAGGCCGTTCGTTTGGGCCAAGGATCGACTTTGTTCATAGACGCAAAAAGTAGCTCAAAGGGCCTCCCTCCGTACAAACGAACAATTTGCAAATCACAATCATAGTTTCGCTGTTTCGCGTGCCATGTTACTTGCTTAGTAAAATGTTGACAAGCAGTGATGGCTTCTTCCTGCCTTCTCGTAATCTTCTCCTGAGCTCCTCTGCTACGGACTTCTGATTTCCTACTTCCACCATCATCAATTACACACTAGTAGCTTCTGGTTCCTAGTAGTAAGCCAGGAGCGCCCCTAGTAGCGTCCTTGCTCCTAGTAGCGATGCCCTTTGTTACTAGTAGCTTCTTGCCACCAGTATATAACCGCTTCAGGTCTGAGGCCTTGGTCGCCGCCTTGGCCACTTCTTCCGTCTTCCCTTTCTCCGCCTGTCTCCATCCATAGCTGATGCCTCGTCGGGTGACCTCCTCGTTGGCGCGTTGCAGCAAGCCCACCCCGGTGCCGCCCTCCAGAAGTGTGGCGAGAAAGCGCGGCGACAGCTGGAAGTTCGACACATCATGGCGAAACATCGTGGCTGCTGGTGGGGGCAGGGGATGGCAGGGGCAGGGTGAAGTATGGTGAAGTGGGAGCTGTGGCTGGTCTCCTCGAATTTGCGACTTCCATCCGCACCCTTCCCCAACGAGGGTCTTCGGGGCTGGAAAAAGACGCTGCCCAAGAAGGTTCTGTCGAGTGGGGAACAAGCGAAACAAAACAGAAGTGGAAACACACACACATGTATAAATCAAGTTCCCTTTCCCCCGTGTCTTCAAATCATTTCAAAACCTCTTTTTAGTCGTTTCTTGCTTCTGTCCGAAGGTAGAAACTCTTGCCAACTGCCAACTGACATGCAAAATCGTTTCACCTTTGGGCCATCATGTTCAGGCTTGGGCGGGTGTTCCAGGCCCCGGCCTCGAGCCAGGCTGCGTGGGCACGCAATGCGTGGGCCGGCTCACTCCGACAATCACGTCATGATATTGGCAGAAGTAGAAGCGTATCATCCGTAGTACACTTTGGGGCCGGGCCATAACATTTTAGTCACTACGTGAAGGTGTAAGAGTGAGTGAAAAAGACTAATTAATATGAACTGCACATATTACATGTTTACAACCGCACACAATGCAGATTCATGTAGTTGCTTGTATGTATATGTATTTGCACAATACACCTGGACAATCATTGATGTAAATACTCACACCCAGCTTCGATTCTATCATAGCAAACCACTAAACACTTGATACAGCGCATATGGTCATATTGTGACAGATGGAATGATATGACCAGACTGAGCCCACACAATCTTTTGTGTTGGCATCTTCATGCATTAGAAACGTTTTGGAATTCAAGTTGGGGCTTTGTGAATGGTTCATAGATGCTCTCTGGATTCTTATCCAAGTCAAACCTTGATGAGTGAACTTAAATTAAAGCCACGCCCTTTCTCGGCATTTGCTGCTATGGACGTCCTAGTTACCACTTTTGGTCAGCAACCATAACCCTTTAGTCTTTCAAGTCACCGCAGGCTTGCCCTAATTGCATTCTTTTGGCTGGGTCGGAAACAGAGAGCACCAGGGCGTGACCCTCCGCGACCGAGTCCAGCCCCTTTTGTCGCACATTTGCACTGAGATCTCCGAACTCATAGAGATGAGATGAGGCCAAGAGAAGGAGCTAATTTGTGTTCTTTCTGACATCTTTTGTGCACGTCCTTACCGAATGGAGATGATGCTCATGTTGGGTTGACATCAAATCAAGAAAACTCCTGTCACTCGTCTCTACGACACATTGACGCTCCAATGAGGTATCTGAGGTATCGGGTCTGCAGTATCGGATCGGCTGCAGTTCGACATCGGGTGGATGATCGAATCGTTACGAGCGGATGCCAAATCGGTGTGGATGCACCAGAATGATGCATTTGTTTTTGGTGCATGTTAAACAATGCGTCCGAATCTCTGAAGGCGGATGGGCTGCGTTTTCCAGTGATTGGGCGCCTGGTGAGTATCATAGTCATCTTCCAGGACCCCTCTGGAAGCTGACCAGGAAATCTTCATGAGTCGGGTGCTGGGGATCACTTACAGGTGCGACCAGGCACTTCTCGGGACCAAAAAGAATCGCAAGAATTGACAGAATTGATACACTACTGTAGTCACTAGTGCATCGCTACTAGTAACAAGCGCATTACTATATACTAGTCATTGTTGCCATTGGCCATTGACCATCCTGTACCGATGACCAAAGACGGCTGTCCTACAGCCCAAAGACATGTAGGATCAGGGTTTTGCGTCATTCTCTGAAAGCAGTAATAGTGATACCTAAAGCAGTACCCGAAAGGGCCCAAAGGGTATATTATATAAATCAACCAAGTTGGTGGAAGGATTGACATCATACCTCCACTGTATTCCTGGCTACTGTAGTGTCAGGTATGTGCTGATGCTCTCTGTTTTCAGCATGAAGGTGTCAAACACAAACCCAACGAATTGATATCATCAGGGGCTTCGGAATGAACCTGGATCACATGAAACATGGGCAAACCAAAAGCTAGAAACAGCTGGAACATGGATCAGAAGCACGACAGTGTCGCACTTGTTGTCAAAGACCCACGATTCTTTTCAAGGGTGAAGGTGATGGGATCTTCTGGCCCTTTGACATCCCTTGTTGCCTTTCGCTACCACCGTCTGAGGCATTCCACATCGTCTACCGACCAGGCCGTTCGATTCCACGACGCGAAAGACCGAGGCCCTAGGCCTTAAGGCCTTCGGCTTGTTGGCCGGTTTAGTCTGTTGGGAGACCTGTTCTATGAACTAAATGATAAAACACATATTTCAACGAAGGTTTCAACGAAGGTTTAACGTCAAGTATAATCCAAATAAGGTGTGTGATGTTCTACGAAGCATAATCCAACTCACACAGGTTTCAATGTTGTGTTGCTACACTATTATTAATAGTAAAAAGTACAAACACACTAACACGGAGCTGTCTGCATCTTCATCAAAATAATTCATCTCATTCAATTCATCCCAACAACTGAACTCGCCCCGCAGGGTATGCAAGATTGACTTTCTCTCGCTGGCTCAAGTCGATACGTCATACAAGCCGATGGTCCACCTGCGATGTCTCATGCAATCAGACCCAGCTCTTTGTACAGGCCTGTCCAAGCCTCGGATGGCGGCCCAAATCGGTGAAACACGGCCCAAAGGGGTAAACAGCTCCGTGTTCCCTGTTGTGTTTCTTTGGTCATTGAGTCATACCTACACCACGCTACGCTTGGATCGAGGGGAATCCAATGATAAAACGCCTGGCTGATGGTGTCTCTCGCCGAACTGCTTGGGGGGCATGCTTTGGCGCACTGAAGATCTCGGGGTTCATATAGGGTTCATGGGCATTTCTGCAATCCTATAACAACACCTAGGCGCACGGGAGAGGAAAAACTGTTTTCCAATGTGTTGTCATGTTGGGCACTCTATTGAAGTCTGAAAGCCAGTTTGAACACCAGTTGGAGTTTGATACGTGCAACTGAAACTGGGCAACCTTGGATGTGGTTGTATAATTCAAAGAGGCAAACGCCACCGGTTGAATCGGTCACAACGAACAACCGTCCTCCCAGGAGCATCTCCTCCTTGGCCACAGCTGGTCTCGTCTGGAAACGCATAGTCCTATAATGACGCCAACTCGTCCTGCCACGTTCCCAACTTCGCTCAGGCTCCCAACTTCAATGAAGCTGCTCAGCCAATGGTGGACCACTTCCAGGGGCACCTCGCGCGCCGAAGGAACAATTCGTCGACTCGACTGAAAAGCTGAAATGATATTAGTCACATCTGGCTTAAGCCCTACACTTACTTACATGGGTTGTGTGAAAACCTTGTATGCCCGATCTACACCGCAAGAACTAGCATAAGAGTCTTTTTAGGTGCGCTTACCATGGTTTTGGATGCATCTACCCAAATCTATCAACACTAGCAAACCGTCTTATATAGATGACCTATCAATATCAAGAACCATCTGTCAAATCAACTATATACAGAGGTCAGAGGTCCCCAAATGAATAGAAAGGGCGAGAACATGGTTACAGTTTGAGACAGGTTTCATTTCTATGTCTATTTTGGACTGACTGTGGAATACTATGTTTTAATACATAGTTTTATATCGTTCTATATTGTAATCTATGGGTATCTTACAGAGATGTGTTCCAAGAGTGGGGAGGATGTGGTACTTCTCTCTTTCTGCCCTGGGCTCGTCCAACTACTTCTCACTCCACATCCGGTCCACCTGGGCGCCCTGGCCCACTCATCCAACTCCTGACGGGGCGACGGCGAAAGCGCTGGTCATAGGGGTGGAGATCCAGTAACAAGAAGCTACTAGTATTATAAACATCTTTCATTGGAGAGAGCCTGTTTTCAAATCTTTAAACAACAAAGTCAATCCCAAAAGTCAAAGTCAAAAAATGTCAAATCAAACAATTTCAGAAAGTCAACAAAAAAGTCAATTTGCCCAGATCCGATTTTTTTTCGACTTTTTTTTGACGTTTTTTGACATGTTTGTTTTGATTTGTTTTTTACTTGTTCGAGCTGTGTGTGGTCTATGGTTGACATTTTTGACCTTTTTTTTCTTCATCAAGGATTCTGGCCTTAGCACATGAAAGAATTTTATAATACTAGTAGCGTCCTTGCTCCTAGGAGCATGTCTCTCGTGAGTGTAGAGTTTCTGGGTAAAGCACGTGGGTTTGATTTTAGCCGATGGGTCATGTAGCAACACTACGCTGCTCATTTCAACAATAAGCCACTGTAGAATGTTGTGACCAAACAATTTCTGACACGTTTTGGCCTTGTGGCAGATTGAGGATGAAAAGAACAACTTAAAACGGCCTCACCATTGTGCCAACCATCCCCTCGGCCAACGGACTTTATTTTTCTGTTCGCGCTCCTTCATGGTAAGGGGTTGGAAGTTCATGGCTTCGCCCATCTGATGTAAAAGATCCACAAACTCTTGCCTCGGCAGCAGAGAGCGCTGCAGGGTGCACACTCCAAGAGTCAAAGTGGATTGAGACAGCAGGCTATGCCGCGAACCAAATCCAACTGACACAACTCGCAGTGAGAAAGGGATTCTGGTACACTTCGCTTGATGAATCAATTGATATCATTTTCCCCAGGACTTTTGTGGGAAGGTTTTCTGGCGGCTCAGAATTTTCATCTTCACTTACCCCTTGCTTACCAGCCAAAACGACCCTCGTCAAAACCCTGTACCAGTCAAAGCCAACAAAGCTCATCGAAGCTTGACAAAGAGTTTCAGAGTTGTGCATTCTCACGTGAAAACAGTGGTTGTCTCAGTCGCAGGCATGCTCAAATGGTTTGAGATCTGACAGGGCTTCAGCAAGTGGTAGAGATTCATCACCTCGGCCCATCCGCTAGCTCCCGATTAGGATGGATGGAACTTGTGAGCGATCACATCCAAACATGTTGTACAAACCGTTCGTGTGTGATGAAATGCTGTGATTTGGCATACGACAGGGCAGTCATGGGCTCTTTGAGCAGTGTGGAATCTGGAGTGCAGCACTTCATCCCGACATTTCCCGACCATACATCAAAGATCATCAAAGTTGGTAGGGTGCTTGAGAGCATAAGACAATGTGCTATAATATTATCAGTTTAAATATTAGTGTCCAAACATTTCAGCCTAAGAGTCATATTGAAACTCCTCTGTGAAGGGAAAAAGGAACTTGGGCAACCCCTTCGAAATAGCTTTAACCTACCCATAGCGTAGCTGGCTCACAGTGCCTTATTGCTTTTCTTGGCAGTCCACTTTGCAACAAACAGAAACAAACACAATCCTTTTCTAAACACCATTTTTTGAATGACACGTGATTCTGGGACCAATTGTCCCTCCTGTCCCGAAGAATCCACCCGTACGCGACGCGCTCACTGGGGATGCACGCTGCGTCCATGTGCAGGAAGAAAGTAGGTCTTCCGTTCGGTAGCTTGTCGGCATCTTCGGGGACTACCTGACCATTGCACATGGTATGAGTGAGAGACCTGATTCGCAGAGGAAACAAA